>MJUT01037652.1:132686-142979 GCA_002080005.1 Gigantidas platifrons
ATTGTCTGGTGTATATTGCTTTGTGGATCATTGCTTGTCTTTTCCTATTGTTTCCCTTTGACCATTGTATTGTCTGGTTTATATTGCTTTCTGGATCATTGCTTGTCTTTTCCTATTTTTTCCCTTTGACCATTGTATTGTCTGGTGTATATTGCTTTCTGGATCATTGCTTGTCTTTTCCTATTGTTTTCCCTTTGGCCATTGTATTGTCTGGTGTATATTGTTTGTGGATCAGTGCTTGTCTTTTCCTATTGTTTTCCCTTTGACTATTGTATTGTCTGGTGTCTATTGCTTTGTGGATCATTGCTTGTCTTTTCCTATTGTTTCCCTTTGGCCATTGTATTGTCTGGTGTATATTGCTTTGTGGATCATTGCTTGTCTTTTCCAATTGTTTCCCTTTGACCATTGTATTGTCTGGTGTATATTACTTTGTGGATCATTGCTTGTCTTTTCCTATTGTTTTCCCTTTGATCAGTGTATTGTCTGGTGTATATTGCTTTGTGTATCATTGCTTGTCTTTTACTATTTGTTCCCTTTGACCATTGTATTGTCTGGTGTCTATTGCTTTGTGGATCATTGCTTGTCTTTTCCTATTGTTTCCCTTTGACCATTGTATTGTCTGGTGTATATTGCTTTGTGGATCATTGCTTGTTTTTTACTAATTTTTTCCCTTTGACCATTGTATTGTCTGGTGTATATTGCTTTGTGGATCATTGCTTGTCTTTTCCTATTGTTTTCCCTTTGACCATGGTATTGTCTGGTGTATATTGCTTTGTGGATCATTGCTTGTCTTTTACTAATTTTTCCCTTTGACCATTGTATTGTCTGGTGTATATTGCTTTGTGGATCATTGCTTGTCTTTTCCTATTGTTTCCCTTTGACCATTGTATTGTCTGGTGTATATTGCTTTGTGGATCATTGCTCGTCTTTTACTAATTTTTTCCCTTTGACCATTGTATTGTCTGGTGTATATTGCTTTGTGGATCATTGCTTGTCTTTCCCTATTGTTTTCCCTTTGACCATTGTATTGTCTCGTGTCTATTGCTTTGTGGGTCATTGCTTGTCTTTTACTAATGTTTCCCTTTGACCATTGTATTGTCTGGTGTCTATTGCTTTGTGGATCATTGCTTGTCTTGTCTTATTGTTTTCCTTTGACCATTGTATTGTCTGGTGTATATTGCTTTGTGGATCATTGCTTGTCTTTTCCTATTGTTTTCCCTTTGACCATTGCATTGTCTGGTGTATATTGCTTTGTGGATCATTGTTTGTCTTTTCCTATTGTTTCCCTTTGACCATTGTATTTTCTGGTGTACACCTTCTGATTACCCCTTTTGGTGTATTAATTGTTTCGAACAACCATGATTTAGAGATCATTTAACCATGATATATTCACGTGAACTTCAGAATAGTGGTTTGAATTCACTGAGATATTGTTCAAGTCAATGGTCATTAAAGCTAAAGTTGCTAAGTAACACAATATAATCTATGACAACTACTATGATTATGCGAATTAAAAAGTCGACGAAGTTTCGAATTTCTGTCAAGTAAATTAACTTAACAAAACACCGCGTAATGTGTGTTTAAATAATCCAAGATTATTGTTATTGCATTTTATAGCAAATGCACTGTGTAACTTTCCCTGCCCACGACAAGAGAGAGAGACGTTGATAGGTGTTCTTGGAACAGGGGCAGGTACAACCGTCCGGTTTTCTTGTAGGCACCCATCTAAGTTATTAACAGACACTGGTGAGACCATAGAATGCTACACCCGTTCTGGACAGTTTATAATATATCGGTAGGTACCTATATGCCTTTATATATAATGAAATTCCTGTTTTTGTCAGTTTTATTTAATCGTAATTCGATAGGAAATTAATTAGTAATACATGTATCTCATAATAGCACTGGTGTTGTTCCTGTCGGATCAAACAAATGATTACAGAAATTGGTATTTGTAGCTTCTACGCTAAGCATGCAGTATTTAGGAAAAGAGCAAAGGCTAGTTGGCTCAGAATAAGGATAATGTGTCCGAGTGGAGCGTCATGTCAACCTGCGGACTATTGTTGCAATGAGCTAGCACTATAAAAATACAACTAAGCGTGTTGATCTAGTATAAAGTGGACCTCATCATCCTCTAATTCAATTTAACTTGTACTCGCCATGTTATAGCTGAAATAATGCTCATTTGATGTTAAGCAACAATCCCCCCTCACTATATTGTTTATCTCCATAGACAAAAACATAATATAGACGATATTCTCCTAACAAAAACATGATATAGACGACATTCTCCTAACAAAAACATGATATAGACGGTATTCTCCCAACAAAAACATAATATAGACGATATTCTCGTAACAAAAACATGATATAGACGGTATTCTCCTAACAAAAACATGATATAGACGATTTTCTCCTAACAAAAACATGATATAGACGGTATTCTCCTAACAAAAACATGATATAGACGATATTCTCCTAACAAAAACATGATATAGACGGTATTCTCCTAACAAAACCATGATATAGACGGTATTCTCCTAACAAAAACATGATATAGACGATATTCTCCTAGCAAAAACATGATATAGACGATGTTCTCATAGCAAAAACATGATATAGACGATATTCTCCTAACAAAAACATGATATAGACGATATTCTCCTAACAAAAAAATGATATAGACGATATTCTCCTTACAAAAAAAATGATATAGACGATATTCCCCTAATTAAGACACGACTATTTCATTCGGAAACATACATTAACATGATATGGACGATATTCCCCTAATTAAGACACGAGTATTTCATTCCGAAGCATACATTAACATGATATAGACGATATTCTCCTAATTAAGACATGATTATTTCATTCCGAAGCATACACAAACATGATATAGACGATATTTTACTAATTAAGACACGACTCTTTCATACCGAAGCATACATTAACAGATTTTCTATTTTAATATTCACTTCTCTATGCTCTCTTTATTCGTACTCCAAATATGAAGTAAGGTATATATCCTACAATGGTTATTTTGCAGCATCAAATTGCATTGACTGTGCATTCTCTGACTGCATACTTTATGCTGGTTTTCATGGTTTTGCATAGAACAAATCTTTTAAGTTTCTTTTCATAGAATACTGATTTAACGCGGACTACAAAGAGGGCATTGCTTCTGTCATGTGTTAAGTTATTTCGGTTTTCCTGTTAATTTGAGAGTTACATTGTGTTTGATATTTCAGGATAAATAACTTATTTCTGAACATAACATTTATTTGTTCTTGGAAGGCCTCTCATTTTTACCTGTTCATATTGATAGACAAGTCATATAAAATCTATATATATCTAAATCGCTTAATAATCTTCTGTTGTGTTCTTGTAGTAAATTATGCATTGTGGTATTATTCATTCATTTGTGTTTGTATTTCCTAGGTTATTATGTATTTCGGATATCGTTTTTACCATAATATGTCCAATGTAGACTACTGGTTTATTTCAGTCTAGCAGGTAACCAGTTTCAGTGTTTGAAGTTTACTGGTTCTGACCCAAGTGGTTTATTTTCTATTTTCTATAGGAAACCGGCTGGTAAGTAACATTACGTAAAATAACAGAAAAGCTTCAATCACAGTTAAGTATTGTACAGTACGATTATAGTTAAATTGTTAAACCAGAGACATCCGATCAGCCTGATCGAGAGACATGCGCATTAAAATATCATTATTTATAGTAAAGTGGGCTGGGAGTTACTGATAAACAACAGCTGATGATGGTAAACATAAGCACAATGACATGGATGAGGACTCGTACGTGAATATATAAACTCAACATCAAACACATAAAATTAGATTTCTAAATTTTCATTCATGAAATGCTAAGTCTTTAACTACAGGTCAATAACGATAGGCATAGGGATAGCTTGGTACCTACCATAATGAATAATAATGATAAAATTAGTATATTCTACCCATTCTTATGTACCCTCTTTGGACGTCAATGAAAATGAATGAATTCAAACGATTGTGTCTATAAATACATATTAGAGAAATTAATCATTTGTAATGTATACTAAAACTGTGGTATATTGTCTTATTTCAGTAAAATTTGCACACAATCCAACATTATGTGAGGTATGTGGTGTTTCTGGAAGGTGGACGCTAAACCTTTTCGTCGGTATGTATCACGTGTATTACTACAGTGTAATAGTAAATACACTTTTCATGTAAAACAGAAATACAGAAAATATCTACTTGTTACAAATAAATATATTATGGTGGCTAAGATTGAGTTTATGGATGATTTTGTTTTTTATCACTATAATGAAAAATGAGAACTGAAAAACAAATGCAATAAAATGCCAAAACCAACCTAAAACTTGAAAACCAGATCTGATCAGCTTAATGGAACTTCAAGAACTTCTTACGCGGTTTCCCTCACTAGTGAATGCGTTAGAAAAAATACATGGGCAATCAAGAATGGATAATGGCATATCTAGAGACACAGGCATCACTGGGCACCAGACACAGAACGAATATAATCAAAACAAAGAACGCACCACATAGAAAAATTAGACACCAGAGAGAAAAAATGGGACATCAGAGAGACAAAATGAGACACCAGAATGAACAAATGTGACACCAGAGAGAAAAAATAAGACACAAGAGATAAAAAATGGGATACCAGAGAGAACAAATAGGTCACCAGAGAGAAAAAATGAGACACCAGAATGAAAAAATGGGACACCAAAGAGAAAAAATGGGACACCAGAGAGACAAAAATGAGACACCAGAATGAAAAAGTGGGACACCAGAGAGAAAAAATGAGACACCAGAGAGAACAAATGGGACACCGGAGAAAAAAATGAGACATCAGAATGAAAAAATGGGACACCAAAGAGAAAAAAAATGGGACACCGGAGACATAAATGAGACACCAGAATGAAAAATGGGACACCAGAAAGAAATAATGAGACACCAGAGAGAACAAATGGGACACCAGAGAGAAAAAATGGGACACCAGAGAGAGAAAAATGGGACACCAGAGAGAAACAAAGGGGACACCAGAGAGAAAAAATGGGGTTAACCTAGATGCTCGCGAAGAGTAAACAGTTTCTGTTTCTTATAAGACATTCGTTGTGTTACCTAATATCAAGACCAGAAAAAGTGTTGTCGATAACATAGGAATGAAAAGACGTACGGTAAGGATGTATTGCTATAAGTTAACTTAACGTACTAAACTACATGTATTTAAATTCGTTAGATTAAACTCTGCATCATCTACATACATTTGTTAATTATATGAAATAAAAAATGGTTATAATTATTTAGTAATAGCTTGAAGTAGGTGTTTGATATAATGTTGGAATATTTATTTATATTTAAGCTGCAGCGTATGGAGGTGAGTACAATATTATTGTTTGTATATCTCGTATTTGTTATTAACACATGTTAGACTGTTTATGTAACAAACCACTTGATGTTTGTCAAATATGTCATTTCTGTTATTAAGTACAACTTTGCGACATACTTTCTTGATAGAGAGCTACTACTAACAGAGAAGCTACTCAACCAAGGTTTTCTAGTCGTCGAGTTGAAGTTACCACGTTCAAAGTTTTAACGCAACCATCGTGATTTCGTTAACTGCTACGGAACATTTGTGTCACATATTACCATGGATATTTTCCTTTTTCCGTAGTCAAAATCCAGGCCTCAAGGTCTCTTTCGTGACTTATTACACTATTCTTTACTTAATATTTGTAATACGACAGTTGTCACTTATAAAGTAGGAACAAGTTACACACCCAGAGCATCTGATCTTTGCGGGTTCGTGTTACTCCATTTTAGTTTTCTATGTAGCATTTTGAAACTATTGGATTTTTGTTTGTTTGTTTTTGTTTTGTATTTTGTTTTTGTTTTGTGTTTTTCTCTACTCGATATTCGTTTTCTGGTGATATCTTTTGTATAAAAGCGTAGATATATAATTTAGTACACACGACATGATTCTGCAATAAAATATTTTTTGTAAGACACGCTCTTTGATTATAGCGCAAAATAAAGCAAGATCATTTCAGAAGCAAGTAGATTAAAGACAATACAAACGATAGTCAACATCGGTTTTATTTTATCATGTATATTACACGATTCCATCTCACGGATACCTGCAATATGGTTTGTTTTGTTTTATTTTTCGGGTTTTTTTGGGGGTTTTTTTGGGGGGGAGGGGGCTTGATATACTATTTGTGAATGATTTCCCCTGAAATTCCGCAGTTATATCGTGACTACCGAACTAGAAAATCTCGAATTGTATAACGTTATTTCTGTTTCAGCGCATTCATAGTTAAATGGTGTTATTAATGAAAACATTGATTGCTAATTTAGTGCGTTTCTGAGTTAATCTTCACCAGGAACACTCATAATCAAAGCAACGAAAAGCCGATATAACCTTAAAATTTTGTGAGAACAAAAAAATCAAAACGGCCTAAACAGGATAGACAAATTCAGCAAAGGTAACAAATTTCAACCATTACTATGGCTATATTTAAAATACAAAATATTTGTAAACAGAGTAACTGAGAGAATCTGAAAATAATCAGCTTGGCATAAAGGTAAAGCAAAGCAAAGGAAGACACGCTTGAATGGATTGTGCATGTGTTCAATTATTACACGTAGTACTAGTATATGTTTTATTACAGGTCACAACACACCAAAAGGTAAGTAATTATTAAGTGTTAAGGAGACAGAAATGATCATGTTCATGCTTGATTCAACAAAACACCGAAATCACTTTTATAATTATGTAACTAGTTTTGATTATACATGATTTTTCAAAGCTAATATTTAGTAATTTAAAATATACACAATGAATAACGTATCTTGTGTATGTCAAAATGTGCTTCCTTTGTATTCCCGAAATTTTAACTTTCTTCTTAATATGGAATTCCAAACGTCATTTGCACTCCAACTATAATGTCAATATATAGTGCAATAATTACAAGACTGTATTATGATAAATAATTCTTAATTTTTATGAATGTTACCAGTAATGATCGATCCAATAATAGCACTAAGCATGTCTGATGAATTAACTGAACTTGTCGATCCAAGATCTGTTTATTTAGCGCAATGGAAATTTGTATAACGTTGCATGCATTTTAGATGCGAAATTTATTCTGTGTAATGCAATTTGTCACTTCAAGCGAAATCTAAATTGCAAATAACGAGCTTAGTGTCATGTAAACAACTAGAATTAAGTTATGTAAAGAGCGTATTTGGAACATCAAAAGACAATCTGACCAGTACAACTAGAATTAGGTTATATAAACAGCGTCTTTTGAACATCAAAAGACAATCTGACTAGTACAACTAGAATTAGGTTATGTAAACAGTGTCTTTGGAACATCAAATGACAATCTGACCAGTACAACTAGAATTGGGTTATATAAACAGCGTCTTTGGAACATCAAAAGACAATCTGACCAGTACAACTAGAATTAGTTTATGGAAACAGCGTCTTTGGAACATCAAAATACAATCTGACCAGTACATCTGATCAGTATATCTTGAATTTTACAATGCTTATAATAACATTACAATGGTTCTAGTTTTTTCCAGAATTACAGAATAGCTAATAAATATATATGTATTGCATATCAGAATAAAAATCATACATTTAATTGGCTAAACACTCTCCATCGTAACCTTCACTATTCCGCGATATAGACTGGAATGCTGATATAGACGGTCCAAGAACCGTGTATAGATTGGTACTACTGGTCTATCCATGGATATTTGTTTGTTTACGTTTTAATAAATTACAATGTTACTTATAATCTCATTTTATTTCTCATTATAAGTTGGACACCATTCAAACAATTGCTGTAGTCAATTCAAATTAGGTGATAAAGAAGGTGATAACGCCATGGGAAACCTTCAATGATACTGGTTACAAATTTCTATGCATTTATATTGTATGTGTCAGATTCTGGTCTTCAATGCAATAAACACAATAGTTACTGATATTTTCCACCATATCAGTAACTATTATATAAATATATACATGTATCAATTATCTGATGTGTAATTTAATGGTATTATAAGCAAACATCATGGTTTTAAGGTCTAGACTTAGAAATTATCTATCTTTGTAAAGTGCAATAAATTGTCTTCCTATATATTCCATAATTGCAACATTTACCTGTCCCTTTTATTGCTTGTAATGTGTTGCTGTTTATTCTAAGTTGTTGTATAAGTTACCTCCCCTTTTTAATGTTTTATACAATGTATAGTATATTACGTTTACTTCAATAACAGCACTGTTAACCTCATTTAAAATATTTATATTTCATAATATGCGAATACGTTTAGCATGGAATATAAAGAAAAGGTCAATTTAATCGAAATATTTTATTTTTATTCAAGTTATATTTGATATTTTTATTGTTATTCTGTAATCTGTGAAATTTTACTTCGAAGTAATAAGACATATAATCACTACATTCAGAATTTCAAGCTCCAACACCTTTATGAAACACATGATAACCAAACCAAATATTATATATGCTCATATATTAACTTGTAATTTGATTAACAGGCTAAAATCAAGAATAAAATTCATTTGTACTCATCATCTAAATAAATAAATAAATAAATAAATAAATAAAGAAGCATGTTATATTTGTCATAGTTATGTAAATTATATATTTTTCAGTGCATTTACCACGTAAGTACATGTATTTACATTGCAATACCGTCCTAATAAACACAACATATATACTCATATCCACATATAACGTTTCATTATTGATGGTATTATAAAGTAACATAACAAAAATTATATTGACTTGTAAAAAAACAATTTTAAATACATTTCACCATAAATCATTGAACACAAAGGAAAAAACATGACATTTGACGATGATAATTCAAGTCCTATCTTGAAACAGGTACACACATGTGGCGGGGTAAAATCGGCTAGTGTGAACCTATCCCCAGCCCTCTCTTTGATAATTGCATCCCCAACAGCAATACATATATATATACATGAAGCATACCATCAGCATATTAATGCAGAAATTGAAATTAAATGCCACTGCTCACAATTTCTGAAATCTATGAAAACGTGATGACGCCCAGTATACGTCACATGATAGTTATCATTAGCAATGTGATATGTATTTGTTACCTTTCTTTGCTAAATTTGTGGATTGAAGACAAAATGTGTCTATTCTATTTCTGTCCAATTTTGAAATTCTTTGAAATGTCACATACAATATATATATATATAAATATGTATATAATACATCCTATTTAGACTGACCTTTTGTGTTTTGCTTTTTGCTTTTTTATTATTGATTTTGTTCTTTCTATATTGTGTGTGTGTGTGTGTGTGTGTGTGTGTGTGTGTGCTATTCCCTGAAATTTGAATTTTATCAAATACATATACATATACTATATATATATATATCATAGTTACTTTGTTTTGAAATAATGGATTACTTAAAGTAACATCGCATCGAAGGAGAAACCTGAGATGGGAGGTGCGATAAGATGTCAATATGGGTGTTAAACAAATTACCAATAATATGTTCAACGAGAATTCATCAGAGTTCAATGTGACGTCACTGACACGTTATTACACAAAGAAATCAGCGATTATATGTTATTATCTTCCAATTGTGTGATTGGAGTACTAATAAAGGGGTCAAATAAACTTCAGTGTTATTTAGTCCTAATGGACCTATAAATATAAATAAATAAATAAGTTTTATTTAAAGTCGAAACATGTATAACAAGCATAACACAAGCTCTAATGAGCTTTTAAATTCGACTATACATTGAACAACACATACATGACATAACATGCATATAACATACAGCACATATAAAAAAGCACATAATAATTTAAAAGCATAAAAGCCATATACTTATCCACATAAATACTTGATACTTGATACACAAACATGCATACAACACACAGCACATATAAATAAATAAATAAACATACTATTTTAAAAAGCAATACATATGCACATAATACTTGATACACAAACATGCTGATAAGAAAAGCAGTATAAAATCAAGCTAGAAATCAGAATGAAAGCTAAAGTAAAAACATCAACTAAAAATATAAGGATGCTAATTAAAACATAATGAACTAAAAATAAAAAAGGATGCTAACTAAAAGGAGCAAGCAGGAACGCAGCAGGCATGAGCTAAAAAAAAAATTAAAATAAAATCAGTTACAAGCATGCACTGCACTGGCATGAGCCACCAACTGGATCCCATGTTT
>MJUT01037652.1:166958-177149 GCA_002080005.1 Gigantidas platifrons
TTAAATAACCCCAAAGGTGCCTCATTTAAAGAAAATCATCTGATGATAACGGCACGCGACGTCTTGAGAACGACGTCTATTTTTAGATTCCGTTCAGTGACAAATAATCTCAACATTTTAAACCAATCAAAACACGTATAAAATGATATGTGACTATAAAATTAATTTATTTATTGTTGCAAATTAAAATTTCTAAATAATGTAATTGATTAAAGTGAAGATAATTAGATCTCTACCCTTCATGCATTGGTTACCTTAGTTACCTCAGTTGATAATGACTAACCTGTTTAGGACCTTTTATTTACTTGCTCCCAAAGACTTTTTAATTGTTTGGGCTTTCCAATCTTATTACTATTAGCGTACATTATAGCGGTCTAAATTAGATATCCACGTTTTTATTTGGAACAAGTTGTCAGATATTATGCTACAAGATCCTACAAACAATCATGAAAAAAAGTTTAGACAGTAATACACAAAATATCACCAAAACGAACAACCACCTCTCACCTTTGGTCGTTAAGCAAAATATCTGACCAAGATATATGACGTCAGAAATCTAGGTCTTGTCTTGGGACAGGAACACACATGTGGTGGGATTTTTGCTCTTCTGCGCGAAGGGCCTTGTATCATATACAGAGAGTAATTGTGTCACTCTTCAAAATTGTACACATAATTATATATTAGCTGTTGCATGACGAACGGGTAGTATATTTGATACATTCCATACAAAAAAGCGATAAAACAATCTTAAAAGGGATCATATCCAGGAATTCGGAAAGGGAGAGAACTATTTGAGTAGAATAAAAAAAAAATAAGAATTATTGCGACACATGTTATTTCCAGAGTAAATAAGAAATATTAACGCTAAACCGCTGTAAGCTTTTAATACGATTTTTATAGATAATTACACAAAATCAGGGTAACATAAACCGAATGCTATTTATAAAAACAATATGATAAAAATATCAGTTTCTGTCAGACACCTATACCTAGTATGTTTGGACGTATTGTACTTTTCATTTTAACTATCTCGTATGAAGGTAAGTAAATTGGATAAAATATTACATTATTATTGGACAAGGCAATATTTCTTACAATTAATCAGAACTCCAATCTTGTAATACAACATGTGTTTTGTTTAATGGCTATCTGGTTAAGACAGTACTGAAATGTATTATTGTTTTGTTATTATTTCTTCCGATGTACTTAGGAGATAGCGGTATTGCATCTTAAAATTTCACGGCATCAATTGGAGATTTGATAGTCGCAAATTGAACGAATATTTGCGACCATTAAATCGACAATTGATGCAGTGAAATTTTCAAATACAATACTGTTATCTCCATTCTAATGTAACCATGTGTATTGCCATATTGACAAGATGGCGTAAGCGATAACCGGCTAAAATCTCATGATATTTCAACCGTGGAAATGATACCGTGAGTGAGTGAGTGAGTGAGTGAGTGAGTGAGTGAGTGAGTGAGTGAGTGAGTGAGTGAGTGAGTGAGTGAGTGAGTGAGTGAGCGAGCGAGCGAGCGTGTGTGCGTGCTGCTTAACGCCAACATAGCAATTGTTCAGCTATATCAGGACGAGACCAAGTTACGCTGCAATAAAATGATGGCGAGATATTCATTGTATTAGGCCAAAACTCTTAGCTGGATTTTTATAGTGATAGATCACTAAAACAACAGACATGCCGCATCCCGCGGACCCATTATCCTGATTCCGAGGCAACTAGTTTTTGTTCTTACCCCTTAATGCTGCGTTCTTACGCATGTGTTATTTTCAATCGTTTTTGTCTGTCACCATGTGTCGCGTGTCTTAGAATTAAACAAATGCATGTTTTATTATGTTATATGTATTACAGTTTACGCACGATGTAGCTTTCCATGTCCACGACAAACGACGGGAAGGTGGGCGGGTATCTTAGGGCCTGGAGCTGGAGGAGTTAGTGTGTTCTCGTGTAACCACTCTGCTGAGTTAATAGTGGAGAGTACAGGTCTAATCATAGAATGTTTTGTTGGTTCTGGGGCATTTATAGTTCAACGGTAATTATTATTGATCTTTTAATGCACATCTCAGGCATAACCTGTTACTCCCTTTGTTTTATTGCTCCCAAAACTTTGTTTTTGGTTTCCAATCTTTTGATTCTGATGAAAGTTATTCCAGAAACGCGTTGTGCGCACTAATTTTGATATCTACGTTTTTATTTGAAATGAAGATGATAATTGTCATTACTCCAAAATCATATTCCACATGTAGTTATTTTAATCTTTCGTTAAAGGTGGTCTTTATAACATATCTGCATCAAGCACTCTAGGGCACTGTCTGGAAATAGTGAAATAGTATATGAATACGTTTTGAATAACAATGTATCAAATAGTCCACATAGATTTCTGCTTTTTTCAATAACAGTGTATCACGTAGCCCACGTAGAATGCTGCTTTATTTATTTTACCATGTTTGGTTTAATTGAATATGTGCTAGTCGTTTGATGTGCTTTATGCCCAAATTGGGTGTATTATTATTATTGTTTTGGTTATCTTAAAAAGAATGCTTTTGCTCATTTCAAATTATTGATAGTGACATCTTACAAATATTGTTAGCTTCTACTTTTATAATGTCAAACTGTTTTATAGTCAACGAGGGAACCAGTTTCAATGTTTAAAACGGATGGCTGTCTAGCATCCACATCTGATATCCATATTCTACTGGCTACCAATAGGTAAGTGTTGATATAGTTAGTTCAAGCTGGATTTGCTAACTACAATGTCATTGATAAAAAAACACCTTACAACATAGAGTGTGGAGGGGAACATCGTGGTCCCGATGGTATGGTGGATAGATCTATAGCTAATTGTGTTATCAGTTTCTATAGCTACTACAGTTGTGAATGCATCAACTACAATATGTACTACATACAATTTTGTCAGTGACTTAAGGGGAGGTCGATGTTTTTTTTCAGGTACTATGATTTTCATAACCTCAAAATGGATGGAATCACAAGTGATTTCGATATACATGTACACAACTGTATACACTGATTGCATAGCTATGAATCATAGGAACCCAAAAGAGCTCAAATTCACTATAGCAATGGCATATAAACTATTAATCCGCAACATTTGTTTTCAAGAAATCAATTCGATCAATTATTTCTATATAATCTTCAACTTTTTGAAAGCGTTTAGTATCTAGAAGAAGTAAAAGTAGAATATAAATCCTAGGTTGTATTGTGCAGGAATTGTTCGGGTTGAAAAAAGGGGTATATATTTTGCACAGATCAACTTCTATATATTGCATCACATGATTCAGACAGCACATATCTTGTTTTAGTACCCACAAACTTGAAATATTACAGAATGGCTTATAGTACATTTGTGTACCTCGCATTAAAAAAGTGCTGAAGAATACAACCTGGAAAATTGAGATGCTTGCCTACCTCCAGTTGTAGGAGGGCTCATGTCTTATTTACCGCCAGTTGTTTGTAGGAGGGCTCATGTCTTATTTACCTCCAGTTGTTTGTAGGAGGGTTCATGTCTTATTTATCTCCAGTTGTTTGTAGGAGGGCTCATGTCTTATTTACCTCCAGTTGTTTGTAGGAGGGCTCATGTCTTATTGTGCTTTTGTGCATGTTTGCTGTTGCTCATCTTTTTAGTATTTTTGTGATGTACTTTTTGCTTTGTTTATCTTTGTCATGTGTTTGGTGTATCCAATGATGCCAGTTTCTCTGGATTTTTCATTCTTGATTGCCCCTTTGGTTTTCCCTAAGAAGGGTTTGACGATACCAAAGGGGTAATCAGAATCCCTAAATCGAAGTACAACAGACAAAACAATGACCACCAAAAAAAGTACAAAACGCCAAATAACGATTTACTAGCCATACACATAAAACTGAAGATCGAGTAACACGAACCCCAATAAAAGCCGGGGGTGAACTCAGGTGCTCCCGAAGGGTAAGCAGTTCCTGCTCCACTAGTGGCACCCTTCGTATTAATATAGTTACAAACCCGGTGATAAGTCATGAATGATTAACGTTTATTTACTTTGTTTTATCTAATTGGTTTTCATTATTGCGTGTTTCTATTTATGTGTTCCAGCAACATATTCCTACAAACCCACACTATGTGAGGTATGCAGTGCTCCAGGAGAATGGATGTTAAGCATCTTTGTCGGTAGGTATATAATGTCTTAAAAGGATAGTTTAAACAGAGATTGTGATTGGCTAACAAGGTACATCTAAGGATTCATGGAAGAAGTGCGGTGACAAAAACTTCTTTGAAGAAGTGCGGTGACAGAAAATCAATAATCTCGCTCACACAGCAGACGACGTCTCCCAACTATATTTCATAAACCACAGAAAATGATATGACATCGCTGTCCATTTATATTGCAACAGGTGACCCACATTTCACTACTTGACAGAAAATCAATAATCGTTTTCTGTGACCTTTGTCCAAAGATACACGTAATTTATGTTTTTCCTATAATAAGGACATATTTATTAATGTTGGAACATTCAGATAATCTCGAGACTGATAACGTATAATATCACTGAAAGGGGCCACATGTGTGTAATAACGACGAACATATATTGTCATTGAACGTGAATGAAACCAATGAATATAACTAGAAACCAGCACGTTGAATGGCTGGTTCTTTTTTTTAAGCTACATGTATAAATTTATTCATTTTTTCATTTAAAAAAAATAGCGCTTTATACATGCATAGTCATTAACAATAAAAAAAAACACACAGATCATAAAAAATATACAGGTATTCGTATATATTGTACAAATGTATACAACGTGTAATTTGATCATCAAATGTTTCTTAAAACAACTTAGTAAATAAAAATTACAGTAGAATTGTATCCACATTATCGTGGATTATTAGAATCAAAATTCAAGTTCATCGCAAATGAAGCGCTTTAAAAATCAAACATGGATACTGTTTCGAGGACAAAATAAAGGGCTTAAACCACAAATGAAAATGTTTCTTTTTCTGTTTGCTTAGATCTATCGATTGTGTAATGGTAAGCGTGCACTTAGATTTAAATCGGGGATTCGAGGCCCGGTCGGGTCAAAACGCAACGACTATTAAATTGGTATCTCCTCTTTCTCCTTTAAGTACGCAGCATTAATGAGTAAAGGCAAAGACTTGATCGGCTCTGAATCAGAATAAGGTATTTGAGTGAACCGACAGGTCTACACACGGACTGTGGTATCAGTGAATTAACACCGACATGATCAAACTAAGACTGTTCGTCTAGTGCAACATTGACACCATTATCGTCTCATTGAACGTAACCTATTCTCGCAATGATGTAGAATTGCTCATTTGGTAACAATCAAAACACAAGCATTCGCCCACCCAAATAACCAATGAATGTTTCATTTTGTACATTTACGGATAGAATAACAAAAAAGGAGATATTACATTTAGAGGACAAGACGAGATTCTTGATTGATTTTCATCAGATGCAGTCAAAGCCAAAATATTTGAAAGCCAATTAATTTTAAAATCGTTGCATACCTTTTTTCAGCCCACCATATTGCAAGTGAGTATACTTTTTAACGTGCTGATGATCCCTTATAACTAATAATAGAACCACCTTACTGGTCTAATGGCAAGAGACAAGAAACTTAGAGACACTCTCAATCAAATTAGTACACCCATAACCATTTAATAAATACATTTATATAGCCATATTTTAATCAATGTATTTTAAACTTGAAGTTTACATGGGACATATTCAAAGACCATTATGTTTGCTATTTTATATTTCATTCATTCTTTAAATTATGTTTCACAGTGGAACTGTGATCTTTGTTTGTTTGTTTGTTTGTTTGTGTTCTCCTCTTTACCTGATTGCACTATTGTCAATACAGAATTATTATTATTGCATATGATTAGATTATATTCCAAGATGCGACTGCATTCATTAACTCATGCAAGGTGTACTCGATACAAAAGTATGTGATAAATTTTGTCAGTGACTTGCGGGTACTCCTAGCTGTTTCCTCCACCAATAAAACTGACCGCCACGATATAACTGAAGTATTGTTGAGATTGGCGTTAAACATCATACCCTAACCCTGTACTCCTAAACCTTAAATTATTATGCTAAATTTATATGGTTGAAATACATTTATTTCTGCTTTTTCTTTCACCAAAATTGAAATTGAAATGATTTTGATGTATTTTTTTTTCAATCCCGCCTCTGTATAAAATATAATATATATATTTTTGTATTTTGCATGTAGATAATTTTACTCAACAATTAAGGGACCAAGGTGAGTAAACATTTTTTCATTATGATTTTGCAGTTTTCGCATTAAAGCAAAAACTTTTATTCATAGTTCACAAAAAATTATGAAACATATTTTGCTTTTCTACTATCGTGAAAAAACCAACTATAGGACCCAGTTATTACGTTGTGGGGTACACCCTTCTAAAAGGGGCGTCCCCTAGTATTGCATGTCAAATCAAATACCATACTCACTCTTAAGGCGGAAAGGATATGGATGCCTCTGGCTCGTGCACGTAAAATAAACTGGCAATCGTTCTTAATATCAATATGTTTGTATACAGTACATGTAGAATGACAGATACGAGTTTTTCAAAGATTGAAATGGCTATCATTTATTGGAATCGCATCGTGCTTTAACGGTTAACGTCTTCTACCCGAGTGTTGTACATCGTGGATTCGAGCACCGATCGGGTCAAACCAAAGATTAAGACATTGATATTTTCCACTTTTCAGGATAAAATTTCCAAGTGCAGCTAAACATCTACTCGCGGGGAGTTCTTTCAGTGCACTATACAAATCAATCTAAGATATATTTCTTGGTGATAATGATTTCGGTTTAATTGTAAAAACGGTACGTTACTATCCAATATTATTTTCCGGTCTCAAAACAAACTAATGCCAATTTCTCAAAATTAGCAAAAACGGGAAAATTACCAATATATTATTATAGAAGACTTACAATTTTTTGCCCTTTTTCGCATGCATAAAAATTTATAAATACAGGGAAAAAGGGAGATAAGACACGAATAGTTCATTAATTTCTGTATTCTTCTTTACAGGAAATATTCCAGGTAAGTATCATTTTAGATTAGAGAAACACAGATTTCAGAAAACGTATATAAACATACCAATGTAGTCATCTTTCTCTAGCGTTCCGTGAAAATGAAAAAAAATAACATACATACATGTAGCAACTAAGGGGATAAATGAATTAATTGGCAAGAGGAAATGAACATTATAAAGAATTATAATTTAGAAATTTGGAATAAAAAAAAACACGAAGAAAATAAAGGATGAACCTTTATATTACAAAATATGGCTTGTTTCAAAATCATTTATCTTTTATAATATAGTGTATTGTGAACAGTTATGGACCGACCATTCCCAGGTAATGTTGTGTACATCATTGTTTGTCCTTTTGTCCTTGTTTTCTTTTGGCTATTGTATTGTCTGTGCTACTATGAGTTATGACTTCTAATTACGCCTTCGGTATTTCTAAGCATTTCTTAAATTTGATTTGATTGTTTGTGCTTAACGACACTTTCAGCAATATTTCAGCTTTATCATGGTGACCGGATTTAGTGGTGGAAGAAGCAGAGAACCACCGACAATGGGCAAGCAACTCGTAAACTTTATCACTTGCGGCTGCGAGTAGAATGCACTATTTCTGTAATTTACAAAGCCGGGCGCGAACCAATGCCGTATTGGTGATAGGCTTGTACGAGTTGTTAGAAACATTTCTTAGACATCGTTTGCAACTTTCTATCAAACAATGTTACATAGTTTTGTCTTTATTTAATGTGCATGTGATACATGTAATGTAGCTTGTACGGAAACACTGAGCTGCATAACATGAAAATAAATCTCATTCCAGATGACGCCATCATGACGGAAGTACCGTCATTGCAATTTGATGCATATTTGCATTTAATACCAAACACACCACTGTTCATTAATTTTTATTTAGATGGAGTTTGTTTAAAAAATCAAATTCACCACGAGTTTTCTTGTTACAATTTTAACATGGTGTCTTCCAAATAACATCACAATGGTGTATATTGTATGCTAAAGACAAAAGAAATAACTATTATCCTATTATGGACTTCTCCCTCGGGAACCGTTCTCCTATAGTGTTGTCTGGGTAGGTATAGTGCCCAGGCCGGTAGGCGAGGGCACAATACTTTCCCAGACAACACTATAGGAGAACGGTTCCCGAGGGAGAAGTACATAATAAATTTAGTACATAACATGTCTAATGGCTAAAAAATTGCAACTAATGAGCTTTTAGAATAATAATCTCCACTGCTGGTTCTGACATGAAATTCGCGTAATTTTAAGTCTTGTGAAATGCCATTGAGTACAACAATCTCCATTGTGCCTATCTCTCCGTCATAATTTTTTTCCAACATGAAGTCCGAGAGAACTTTAGCTGCATATTTGGTGGCCGCTTTTGTCTTTACATTTTATTGTTGCAATGTGAATTCGTCGGCATCCGTGCTGCCGAATCTGGCAATGTAAACAATGACGTAATCAACTGTTAATCGTAGCGCCGTGCATATCAAGGGAAGTAACTTGTATTGAAAATTCATCACATAAATTCGCGGAATTAGTATAGTGCCCGTTGCGAAGTATAGTCTCCCGTAGTCAAGGCATGAACTATACTGTTGAAATATAGTGCCTAGCTAACAACCAATGAAAATTTATTATTTCTATATGTTATGTACTAAATAACTATTTAGTAGGGACCGTCGTTATCGTGATCGTATGGTGGTTGGATTTATAACTACCTATGCTTATCACCACTAACATTGTGAATTCGAAGGTCTGTGTTTTCCCCGGGTACTCCGGTTTCCTCCACCAATAACACTGACCGCCACGATATGACTGAAATATTGTTGCAAGTGTCGTTAAGCGCCATAACCCTAATCATCACCCTATAACTATTTAGTAAACACACACTCATGCACAAATAAATACAACAAAGTGTTACGAGCTAGCAGGACACAACGCGTGCCCTGCAACAATCACATATTAAATACACAACAAAAACACGTCTGCTGCCATTACTAACATTTATTAAAGAGACAGATAAAACATAAAACATCGGAACTGTCCGGAACTCCCCAGCGATTCCGGACAATTATATTATTTTACCCGTGACTTCATCAACCAGAATTTAGGAATATAACAAAAGTAGCATAATTGTCATGATGAAGCAAAATAGACAGTTAAAATCATTAAAGTTAGACATATTTTTAAAACATCTATGCTTTTTATTATCTTGTTTAATCAGCTTTGGGTTGTACAGTACCTAAGAACTGTCCAATGACGAATAGATCTACGGACAGGGTATGTACCGGGTGTAAACCAACTGTTGATGACGGAATATGTTGTGGAGGGTGTCCATGATAACCACGACCTTTTTGGGTTAAAATAAAATTATAATAAATATTGGTATACATGTACTGTGTGTTGGCTTTATATGAATTATTAGCAACGATAAATATAAATGTTGTCATTCCGAATGATTTGATTTGATTTAATTCCGAATGAAAACGTAGATATTTAACGAGGAAGTAAATTTTTATCCCCCCGCGATACCGGTGAGGGGATATGGTAATAGCGGCCGTCTGTCCGTCTGTCTGTCTCTCTGTCTGTCTGTCTCTCTGTCCATCCGTCACACTTTCTTGTTTACGCGATAACTTGAGTAAACATGGATAGATTTGAATAATTTTTTGGCATATGGCTTGTAATTATCATTATCTTGGATGGGTTCTAACTTGGAAATATTTGAAGCAAGGGTTTTGGGGGAAAATCTTAGTTTTTGGTTGAAAAATCACCAATTTTGAGAATTGTGTCTTGTTTACGCGATAACTTTAGTAAACATGGATAAATTTGAATAATGTTTTGCGTGTGGCTTGTAAATATCATTATCTTGGATGGGTTCTTACATGGAAATATTTGAAGCAAGGGTTTTGGAGGAAAATTTTATTTTTTGGTTGAAAAATCACCAATTTTGAGAATTGTGTCTTGTTTACGCGATAACTTTAGTAAACATAAATAGATTTGAATAATATTTTGCAAGTAGCTTGTAATTATCATTATCTTGGATAGGTTCTAACATGGAAATATTTGAAGCAAGGGTTTTGGGGGAAAAT
>MJUT01037652.1:178328-194711 GCA_002080005.1 Gigantidas platifrons
GTAATAACACAAGATGGATTTATCATTTCTTGCGTTGGAGAGAATTTTTGGGAAAGAACCACAAAATGTTGTAAGAGTCTTTCTTTTTCGAATGTGGTGCGGTTATTCCTTTGATGCTGGTGAAATGGCTTTTCTGTGGATACACGTTGGCATATCTTATATAAGCGAGATCTGGTGGTATGTGTTTTATGGATATTGTGGATTTCTAGGCCTCGTGGCCTTATTATTGACATGTGGCATGATAAAATGTATAATTGGGACAGATTTGCGGAGATACACCGCCATTCCGTACTTCATGGCGTATTTTAAACTGACGTCCGCAGTCAATGCCGGATTTATATTTGTCCAGCTGTGGTTCTCTGGAAATCGTGATGCTGTTGTGATTACGTTAATGGTTTTTACTGGCATAGATATGGCACTGGACCTAATTGAAATGGAGCTAGGATTCGCAGGATTGAATTCGGAAAAGATAGGAAAGAAACAAGTGCACATCGATCCTGTTACAGATATTATTCCCAGGACAAAATACTGATCAAACAATATGATAAAACACATTATATTGCTATATTTATTGTGGAAATTGTCTTAATTTATTAATAAAAAAACGTACATTATTCTCAAAATTGATATCGAAAGCTGTGCTATTGGAATATAAATGGAATAATGTGCATTTTGCATTTTCTCAAATTCATTAGTGATATTGGAATATAAAATCGAGGACTGTAATACATAAATCGGTAATGGAAAGGAGATTGCATAATTAGTGAAGTCTTTTTATTTGATTCGGTCTCAGATCAACACGAATTAAAAATAATTATTATATTATTTTCTTCATTCTAGTTGGTAATCAAAAAATTAAGTTATTATGTAAAATTAAATATTTTATTCTTTATCAATGATTTTCCTATTTTCCACCGCATCGGTGGCGTCATTGTTAGAGTGTTCGCCTCGAGTGCGGTAGATCGTGGGCTCGAGTCCCGATCGGGTGACACCAAAGACTATGGCATTGGTATTTGTTGCTTCTCCGCTAAGTACGCAGCATTAGGGAGAAAGAGCAAATACTGGTTGGTTCGGAATCAGAATAATGTGTTAAAGTGAGGTGTCATGTTTATCCGCGGACTGTTGCCTCAGTGAGTTGGCACCATAAAAATCCAACTAAGCGTGTGGTCTAGTACAAAGCGGACTTCATCATCATCTCATTGAAAATTAACTGGTTCTCTCCATGATATAGCTGAAAAATACTCTTTAAAAATAAATTTACTGTTCTCAACTGTCACTCTTTACAAATATCCACATGTTTATTCTTTAAATATGTTGACCCCCAATCTGATTAAAATCAGATCTCTCACTTGCTCCCCCTTTTCTGATATGTCGCGGCGTGGGAGATCTGAAGAAATCCCATTACGGGTCACATGTGAATGACCCGATGTCATGAATATTAAATGATATGGTAATTACGGGTTGTGAACTTATTCGACCAATCAGATTACTCGTAGCAAACAACGCTTCAGTTTTATCGAAAAGATTGCGGATGATAAATATGAGGATGTGCTGAAATCAATTTGCACACAGTTTTCTGTTGAAACGTTGAAAAGAGAGCAGCAAGAAATGATCAAATCATTGTTAGAGAAGACGGACTGCATATCGGAGCAGTTTATTATTAGAATATTACGCTTTCATGATCTCGGAAGCTGAAATTTCATTTGACGAAAAAGGTCATGTCATTCGGTCATTCACATGTGACCCGTAATGGGATTTCTTCAGATCTCCCACGCCGCGACATATCAGAAAAGGGGGAGCAAGTGAGAGATTTGATTTTAATCAGATTGGTTGACCCCATACTTCTTTTCGTAGAGCATGCACGGGCTCTAAATATTTGCAGGCATGTTCCATATGCAAAAATTAGAATCTTCAAGATGCCTCCCTAGACCTTATTTTTTCTATATTATACCGAATTAAATGGATATTTCATAACGAATTGCCATGCATATACAGCAGGCGAAGCTAATGTGGTATTTAAATAATTGTATACCTAACCCAATTAGATCTGTTATGCTATAGTCCTTTCTTCTTATTATATATTTGCTAAATCTAGTTGGGCATCAAATACAACATTATGTGATAAAGTACGTTAGTGACTTGTGACAGACAGATCGGTGGTTTATATTTTAACTGAAATATTGTTGAAGGTGACGCTAAAAACCGTAACCTCGAAAACATCAGTAACAGAAATAGTTTGGTCCACTCCATAAACAGGTTAATTCATTCGAAATGTCCATATCTTGACTGATTGTATACATGTTTCCAGTGAACATATGTTTCACAAACCAGGATGTATGAATTACGATTCTACTGTTATGTACTGTATCCCATTCAAAAGCATACGACTCTTACCCAAATTTTAATCGGAGTATGTGTTGGAGATTCTAGTACATTCACATTGTATCATTTTATGTATTTTCCTGTTGTTTAAAAAACGTATTAAGATCACTATGATTCAAATATGGCACCTTTACTAAAAATCACTTCTAATATGGGCATGCTATTTTTGCCTTTTACATCTATTCCAATATTATGAAAAGGGTGGGGTCAAATAGATACTTCAGATCACTATGATTTGGACAAAAAAATAGTTATGATTTAGGAATACTATACATGTAATTGCCTTTTAGAAATATTCCAATAATTTGTACGGACTACATAATGAAAGGTTGTCAGGAATCATCTAGATATCTTTGTCCTTAATATGCGCATTTTGAAAGTGATTGTTATTCTCCGAAGTTGTTAATTTATTCCGTTGTCTGAAATAATTTTATATTAAAACGTATTAACATTTTACTCTTAAGCAAAATATTGGATAGACTTTTTTTTTCAATTCGGTAAGCAAAATTCAAAGAGATCTTCCAGTAGAAACAAAACGAACAGTAGTACAAAGCAAACACAAACCACTATCACCATTAAAGTTGTGAGTTCGAACCCCGTTCATGGCGAGGAGTACTCGAAGCAATAATATGTGATAAAGTTTGTCAGTGACTTGTGACAAGTCGGTGGTTTACTCAAGGTAATCCGGTATATCCACCAATAAAACTGACCACCACGATATAAC
Source organism: Gigantidas platifrons (assembly GCA_002080005.1). Taxonomy (NCBI): domain Eukaryota; kingdom Metazoa; phylum Mollusca; class Bivalvia; order Mytilida; family Modiolidae; genus Gigantidas; species Gigantidas platifrons. Next base: position 181,435 of record MJUT01037652.1, read on the forward strand.
TATTATATTATTGGTTTTGTTCTCTTCGTCCTGCGTCTTATGTACCCGATGTTGCCACTTTCTCTGGATTTTCCATTCTTGATTGCCCCTTCGATTTTCTCTAGCGTTTACTTGATTAATCTTTGAACTTACATCATGCGTTGGTACACTAAAAAATAAGACACAATTTACATATAACATTATTAACAAATACCGATAATTATATCAAAGGTACATGTACATACCCATTTACATGAACAACTGATAACTGATTTAAAACGCGCAGCTTGGTTGTAATAGAATAATCAAAAATGAATGATTACTCGGAGTACACAATAGCTTTAGTACATATATCATACAGTTGTACACTGACTTAAAAATCCGTTATTGGATATAGCATATATTCTTGTACTGCATGAAATTACAGTTGTAAAATCAACCATAGGCCTATATACCCGAGAACTGTTCTTCTTACACATCACATTATGTTTTGTGCTAGGATTATCAGGGTTTTGTTCACATAGTTTTAATATAACCATGTTGACTCTCAGAATTAGAAATTAGTATGTTAGTGTAACCAAAAGGGTAGAACTCTTACATTTCCGTGAAAAGAGGAAACCGTTTCGGTTGAATGTTGTCAATACACGACCAGTTCGAGCTTGGTCAAAACGACCGAAGAGCTAAATGAGCTTCAAGAAGAGTTTTAAGATACCAAAGGGGTAATCAGAATCCGTATATCAAAGAACAAACAACACAATGGCCAAAAGAAAAAATACAAAAGGACAAACAACGATCTACAAAACATGCATATAAAACTAAAGATCGAGTAACACGAACCCTAATAAAAAAATCGGGGGTGAACTCAGGTGCTCCGGAAGGGTAAACAATTCCTGCTCCACTAGTGACGTCTGTCTTGTTAGTCTAGTTACAAACCCAGTGATTAGTCATGAATGAGGAAAGGACTGGGAAGTGTTTACGACAAGTGGCACATATCCGTGGTCATTTATGACACAGATATTCCATAACGGTAAACCAAGTCATGGTGTCGACCTTTAGTCTTCCGAAGTGATTATTTCAACTTAACCAAGAGGAATCCTTGGTTCAGTAACTTTCCTTGTTAGAAGCAACCCTCTATAAGGGAGATACTGATAGGAACCACAAGCTCTGGAATATCTCAAGGTACGTATTTTGTTCCTTGCAAGTGTAAATTTATATACATCTGTAGTTCAATGTTGCAGTTACACGGAAACTGAAGTTACTTATTTGTGTTAATGTAGAATTTCTATCCATTTCAAGTCATAAAACGGAAGACAAACGAACAAAAAATCATAAAATGCATAGTATCTGTGTAGGTCTACTTTATTCATTACATGTATATTGCTTTCAGTTTTTGCAAAAGGGTGTTGTATTAATTATATTCTACTGAAATCAGTCGGTAAAATGGTTGTGAAATCATATATTATCAGGCTTTCTGTACTGCTGTATATAGTGCAATGATATAAATATGTACTTACTAAAAATGAAAGTTTTCTTTCAATCATCCAATGCCATTGTAAATATGTTTTATTGTAAGTTTTGTGTCAAAAATCTGTTTATGAAAGCGAACATTCATTCTCTGATATCTACTGGAATAAATTGAGGCTTTTTGAACGGAAGATGGGAATATTTTTTGTTGAATTCCAGCGCATATCAAATGCTAGATTACTTTTTCACATACGCCAGACTTGTTTATATGATAGAATGTAGCTACAGCTTGCAAGAAACGTTTGAAAATACCAACGACATAATTCAAACTACGGACAATACCATGGCGAAAAGAAAAAAGGACAAAAAGAAGAGTTTGAAGATACCAAAGGGGCAATCAGAATCAGTATATCGAAGAAGGACAGACAACACAATGGACAAAAGAAAAAGGGCAAAAGGATAGACAACGATCTACAAAACATACACATAAAACTAAAGATCTAGTAACACGAACCCCACTAAAAACCGGGGGTCAACTCAGGTGCTCCGGAAGGGTAAGCAGTTCCTGCTCCAATAAAAAGACAGAAAGCTAAAGATTGAGCACCTCAAAGCCCACTTAAACCCGAGGGTGAACTCGGTTGCTACGGAAGCTTATGCAGTTCCTGTTCCAATATTGGTACCAGTGCTCATTATGTTTATTTTTTTTTATCTATTTTTCTTTCAAATACACAAATTTCCTAAATTATCTTACCTTTTCTATCGATATGTAAGTTAATAACCTCTTGATCTGTGACACCAAGCATAAGATAGCTTTATATACAACTGCCTAGGTATTCGGGGTCTTTCACACAGATTGTGAGGTTGTCGTTATGTACTCGATAATATGCTTACATGTACCTTGTGTGAAATAAAAGGTCAGTGACTAAGATATGATGATCTCCTTCGCAAATAAAATGATCGTAATAAGTATTAAATGTCAAATATTAGTACTACGGATGTAAGCAAATCGGTTAAGTGTGTTTCAAATATACTGACCAAAACCAGGATACTGGCTTTTTCAGCCAATCGATATCTCTGTACAATGCATTGATTGAAAAAGTGCAAATTTGTGTACAGTTAGAAAGTATCGAATAGTACTATTTTTGTTTCGCAATAACGATATCTCCGGATTTCCTATGCACAATACAAAAAAATATAGGAACAACACATGAGGTATTACTAGTATACACATTGAATCCGTACTACACAATGTATATATTTGCGGATTTATGAAACACATTTGCATAGATCTTTCCCATCCCATTTCGTCAACGTTATTTCCATAGCCATCAAGTACAAATGTATTACGTCTAAAAACTTATAATGTTGCGCTTGTTCCTATCCAGCATCTACCAATAATAAATTCAAAATAATTTTGTTTGTGTCTTGCTTTTTTTAAACTGCTACCATACTCTTATTTTTAATATCAGTTAATAAATCGTTTGTCAACAAATTAAATTTTAAGAAAATAATTCCTTAAGTGCATAGATGTTTTTATAACTATTTTATAAATTAATCTATAGTTTTCCTAAAACATTCTTCAGGATTGATCAGTTCTAACAACTCAAATCCCAGTTTTTTTTCCAAATAGACATTCGTTTAAAAGTCCCCCCTTTCCTATATTCCCGACTTATATGTCTACCTGATTCAATATTAATTTTGTGTAAAAATGTATTACCGGTAACTAGAAACCTGAAACTAATGCTATCTTAATATACTTTATTTTCTTTATATAAGTATACATGTATACTAAAGAAATATGCATGTATGTACAAAAAATCAATACTTACACCTATTTAAAGTTATCCTATATACAACGAAGTGTGAAGGTCGTATAACTGAACAACAGACTATAAACATCCGGTTATATATTTAACAGGTAAAGAAATATACCCGAGAATATCTATATATTCTTTCTGAAATCTCCGAATTATTGTAAGTAACTGATTTTTTGGTTTATTAATGTGAAATACAATGTTGTATCTTATTGATTTTTCGTATAATTCTAATTTTGTATTCATTTTTCTTTTGTGTTAGTTTCTATAGCTATTTACCTGTAATTCTGAAGAAATGTACATGTACTATTTTGTAATTAAACCTGTTTATTATAATTTTAAATGTAACTACACATATGTTTCTTCAACTGTAATCTACAATTTAGTGTGTATAGCCTTATGTATTTGTAGAGTGCCAGACAAGCTAGAAACGTTTTATTACAATTACAATGTATAACCACGCATGTTTAATGAGTGAGTGATTGGTGTTTAACACCAAGCTGGCATTTTTTTTTTAGTTATAAGATCAATACTCTTAGTTTGATTTTTATAGTACTAATTAATTGTTTAGGATTATGGTGCTTAACGCCACTTTCAACAATATGTCAGTTATATCGTAATTAATGGGAAAATAGTTCTCGTTGAAACAATACTCCACATGAACACATCATTGCTTTATTCCGACACATTGTTCCGCCTCCGACCCAATCAATCTTTGATTTTAACTCCTCACTGCTGCGTGCTAAACGGAGAAGCATCAGTACATGTGTTAATTGAACAGGTGTTTGCTTGACCCGACCAAGGATCGAACTCATACATAATATTGAAAGTGTTTTGGTATATTTTCCCTCGCTTAGATACAATACGTGAACATTGTTAAGAACCACATAATGGATTTGATTGATTTTTTTGCGTTTTAACGCCACTTTCAACAATATTTCAGCTATATCATGGCGACCAGTTTTAGTGGTGGAGGAAGCCGGAGTACCCGGAGAGAACCACCGACCATGGGCAAGCAACTGGTAAACTTTATCACTTGCGGTTGCGAGTCGAGTGCATCCTCTTTTATAATTTACAAAGCCGGGCGCGAACCCACGCCGTATTGGTGATATGCTTGTATGGGTTGTTAGATCCAACGACCTAACTCATTGAGCCACCCGGACCCCCACCACATAATGGAAGATAAATCTGATTAAATACATGTATCTCATTAATCACTGATAGTCGGTGATCTCCCTTACCTCTTCAGTAGTGTAATGGTTAGCATGCTCGCCTGGAATGCGGTAGATTGTTGGTTCGGGTAAACAAAAGACTATAAAATTGGAATTTGCTGTTTCTCCGATAATCTCGTAGCACTAAGGAGTAACATCAAAGACTGGTTGGCTCGGAAGCAGAATAAGGTTTTTCACCCCTTGGATAAAGTAGTCCGTTAATTTAGGTGAAAAAGAGTGTTCTATCTTACCCCGGCTCCAGCCCAAGACAAGCTACACGCCGTTTTTCCCGCAAAATTGTTTTCCATTGTTGAATTAATTGTCGATTTATAGTGTCTTGGCAGTATTTTAAATGTATTTCACAATAAAATACAATGTATGTTTATAAATATATTATAAATGCTACTACAACAGCGATAAATGCCTGTAAGAAAGTTATTTGACGTTGGTCAAATGGAGGTACATTTTTTTTATTTACGTTAGTTACCCAACAAGGGAGAACACTCTATATTTTCTCAACGTTAACAAATATTGACACGACAGAAAGAGATGAGAAAAAGAGGCAAACTACACAAAAAGTAAACAAACACTGATACGGTAGAAAGGTGTGAGAAAAAGAGTCAAACACCATAAAAGTTGCAAGATAGTAAAATCTGTGACACCTTCGGGTAAGATTTAAATCGTATCAGACTCGGACAAGCCTTGTCCGATACGATTTAAATCTTACCCTCGGATGTCACATATTTTACTATCTTGCACCTCTCCCGGTGTTAGACCCTATATGTCCAAGTGGAGCGCCATGTCTACACGCGGACTGATGTTTCAGTTCCCTAGCACTATTAAGATCCAAATAAGCGTGTCGTTCCAGTACAAAACGGACATCATCATCATTTCATGGAATGTAAATTGCTCTCGGCATAAAATAGCTGAACAATTGCTGATTTTGCGTTCACTCACTCACTCACTCACTCACTCACTCACTCACTCACTCACTCACTCACTCACTCGCTCGCTCGCCCATTCAATGATGGTCAATAATGTCTACTTGATTTTACTTGCAGAGTTCATATCATGATGTAATTCACAAATATTTCACCAAATTTTGAAAGCTACGTTTTCCAAGATGGATGCAGGAGTAAGGGCCAAGGTGGCCATGATTTCTCATATATCTTCTGGTAATGACGTCATCATTAGTTATGATCCAGAAGACAGAAATTGTGTTTTAAAAATCAGAGGTTTGTAATTATTATGTCCTTGCATCCTATCTCTTCTTTTCTTCGATACTTTATTTTTCCCCCAAAAGAATACAATGCACTCGCATGGCATTTATTTTTTTTTCTATTTCTCAATAAGCAATTTAAATACAGAGGTATAGAGATTTACAAAGCTATTTACAAATATATACAGTTGCAGGGAATCAGAAATGGACATACAATGTAGTTACATGTAGAAATCCGGCGCATGCAATGATTAGCCCGGAGCACACTCGCCTTTATTATGGCTTTTATCATTTACAGATCTTTAAAAGATCTGATTTTATTTCCTTTCTGTCCTAGTGTGTTTAAGTTGGGATGAGGTTATTAGGGTTTTCTCAAAGTATGGGCATTGTAAAATATAGTGGAATTCATCTCCAATGTCATGCAAATTTAAGTCAACAGGTATTTGTCTGACAACATTGTCTACACATCCTTCTAATATACTAAATTTATTGTAGTTTTGAATAGCAGTCAAGCTAGAAGACAACATCTCTTGTATTATTTCCTATATATCCAAAGTTGTTGGGATTTCACACGTTTTCACCTAAGATAATTGATAAAAAAAAATCGCCGAACTTTCATCAGATTATTCCAACTTCATTCTCAGCTGAAGTATATTTTTAACGGCACACTATCAGAAGTATGTAAATTGTCGACAAACAGAAATGATAAAAATACAATCTTCTTGAAGCGTAAAGAAATAATCATTATGCATGATTGATTATTGTTTAAGGTACAGCGAGCACTATTTAAGCTATATTGAGGACGATCATTATGTGTGAGTTGTAACTTTAAAAATATATTTATGTCCATAAATATATTATATCGTGGCGTTCTATTTAATCGGCAAATAGAATATGTTTTAGCTTATTAAAAATTTTAAAAAATATTTTCAATGGAATGTTTGTTTCATTTATTATGATTTATTACAGACAAATTGAAAGAGGCAGGAATTGCGGTATGGGTCGAGACATATGATTTGGGAGGTGGTGCAAACGTGTTCAGTAAAGTAGGACAAGCAGTTGTTGATGCAAAGGTAATTTTAAAAACCACACGATTCAAATACAAACAATCTTACAATACAGTTAAAGCTTGCAACTTCTGAGAAGTTATTTTTCAATCACGTGTATAATTCTCTTGGGGACAGAAAAAAATGCTATAATTTTTTAACAAATACTTAGACAATCTGCCTTTAAGTGAATTGTTAGGTGTGGAACCGTATTTCTTAATGTGTTTTTATGTATTTAATGTATTTATTTTACAGTAGACAGTAACAAAAACCGAGATCTTTAAGACCAGCTTAGTGAATGATATGATACACAATAAGTGTAATATAACAATAACATTACCATTGGAATTTTATAAGCTAAAAAATTTACAGGTTAATTTTATAATATAAATTCCATGAAATGTTTTTAATTTTTTTTTAGGTCTTCTTTTTTCTGGTTAGTGTAGACTCTGTCAAATCAAAGTTATGTCAAGATCAACTCGCACTTGCCTATGTCTCTAAGAAGAACATAATTCCGGTAGCAATAGACGACGAAGACGAGGTTTCGGATATAATGGATAATGGAATGTAAGGAATATTTACATCAGCTACATATTTTACGCGATCATGGCGAGATGTACTCGATACAACATTATGTGCTCAAGTCTGTCAGTGGGTTTCAGCGGGTACTCCGGATTCCTCCACCAATAAAACTGATTACCACGATATAACTTATTCTCTATGCAAACGATTTTATATTGTTTTCTGGTAAAAACGTCAATTTCTTGGTAGAGTTTAACCACAATAAATGCTATCGTTTGTTATGGTTCAAAAGTTTTAGATGTGACCAAATACACAATTGTCATTGGTTGTTCGTTTACACGTTACACAAGATGTTTACGCGTAAACGATGCAAGTTTACACGTTATGACCGTGATGGCTTCCCATACAGGTTTGCAAATATATTGTTACATTTCATTTCAACAGGGAACTTTAACCTGTAATCGCAAAATGATTTTAAATGCGTTTTGAATATTAACGTATCATGGACGACAATATGTGGGAATTAAATAGACAAAATAAATGCATATGAAATTAATATTTCAGAGATATGAATAAATTAGATTTATTTTTAATAGAAATTCCAGACCTTAAAAGTACATATCTGAAGAACGACAAATTATCATTAATCAAAGAATAAACTTGACTTACTAAACCTTGTATAATTAAATTGTCTACTTTAAATATACAAAGTATATATTTGCATGAAAGGAGAATGTCAGGTATAACAGGGGGAAATGATATTAGTGAGTCAGTAACGCCAAATCAGCATTTTCCCATCTATTTCATGGCGAGAACAAGTTAATTTTTAATGAGATGATGATGAGGTCCGCTTTGCACTAGACCAAGACTCTTAATTGGATTTTCACAGTGCTTGCTCACTGTAAAAAAAATCCGCGGGTAGCAATGTCTTTCCACACGGACACATTATTCTGATTCTGAGCCATTACGTCTTTTCTCGTACTCTTTATTGATGTGTGTTTAGCGAATGAGCAAACATACAGACTTTACAGTCGTTGGTTAGGCTCGAACTCACGATTTACCCAATCCGAGCCGATCATGATGACCATTACACTACCGATACGTTTCCAATAAAAATAAATTATTTCAATCATTAAAATAAAGAGGAAAAAAGACTCGTATCTGACATTCTGCAAGTACTTCATACGAAGTTTGATAATAAGAAAGCCTTACACAATCTGACCCGACCGGTGCTCGAACCCACGATGTACCACATTCGATGCGATCTCGCTAACTATTACACCACCGATGCGGTACAAACAACGAAATTCCGCTCACCACGAAAAGCATATCTAAGAAGAAACGTTATTAAGGTCGGATCAAACTAAAGACTATTACAATTGGTATTTGCTGCTTCTCTGCTAAGCACACAGCATTAAAGAGTAAGAGCAAAGACTGGTTATTATGGAATCAGGATAATGTGCCCGAGTGGGGCGACATTTACATCTGCTGACTGTTGTTTCAGTGAGCTAGCACTATAAAAATCCAGTTTGTCTAGTACAAAAGCGAACCTCATCATCATTTCATTGAAAATTTACTTGTTCTCGCCATGATATAGCTGAAAAATTGCTGAGTTGGCGTTAAGCAACAATCACTCACTTACTCACTCAAATATAAAAACGACGAAGTGTATTGTTTGTTTTATATCAACACATTAAGTTTATGTCTGTTGTTACAGGAGGCTACAGTTAGCTGGGTTTGAATGGTCTTTCTTGGATCGTGAGATAATAGAAGATGGATTACCGGCCGTGGTAGATCGTTTAAAACATATGATTGAAGAGGTAGACGCATCAAATGAAAGTAAATTAATTTTAGATACATTTTGAACTAGTAAAATTCAATATATACACATGGTACGATTACCTGTATAACACTGATGTGACTTCGAATCCCACTCATGGCGAGAGGGGTTATGGTGTTTAACATCACTTTCAACAATATTGTTCATTTATATCGTGGTGGTCAGTTTTATTGGTGTATGAAATCGGAGTACCCAGAGAAAACAACTGAACTGCCGCAAGTCACTCTAATGGTGAGATGTACTCGATACAGCTTTATGTGATAAAGTTTGTCAATGACTTGCGGCAGGTCATTTGTTTATCTTTAGGGTAGTGTGGTTTTCTCCATTGGTTTGACTGACTGCCACACTATAGCTGAAATAATGTTTAAAGTGGCCTTAAACACGCCAAGTCATAGCACAATAAATACAGTTATCATAGGTCAAATAAAGTGAAATTGAGGTGACTGTGAAGTGTAGAACAAAATTCAAAGCCCTGGTCGTAATTCTTGCAATTGTAACTACTCTGCCATTCTCGCTACCCTGCAAATAACCTCGTAGGTATAGTAGGCGGATAAATAGAACTATAAATACTTTTCACATGTCAGTTACATGAAAGTTTGATAAAATTATATTTTAAACAATTTTCTATATTTCAATTATTTTCATGGATAAAAGTTAAAGTTTTAATTAGTTTTGCATGATTAGATTTTACTTAGTATGTCTTCCATATTGGATTTTCGTGGACTATATTTTTGTGCAGCTTAACTTCCGGCAAACAATTTAAGAAGAATTTCTACTATCTACTTACGAGGTTATTTGCAGGGTAGCGAGAATGGCCGAGTAAGTTACGATTGGTAATTCTTGATTTTTGAGATTCAGAGGAATTTTATTTCCAAGTTGACCTGCTGTAAGATCCGTATCCTTTCTTGATAAATATTGGTTAAATATGTGTTCTGTCATATACGTTATAAATCCAGCTTAGATTATATAAGCAATATTTACAGCATGGAAAGTTTAAACAGGGGGTGCTGTTTAACGTTAACGGAACTGTACTTAACGGAGAAGCAGCAAATACCAATTTTATAATCTTTGAGTTGAACCAACAAGGGTTCGATCCCACGATCGACTGCACACGGGCGAGCACGGGCGAGCACACTAATAAGCACACCACAGCTGTTGTTGTATAAGCTGTGATTTTCATAGTTTACACCAATATCAATAAAACGAGCGACTAACAGTCACCTCAAATCATTAAACACAAAAATGACCACGACATATGATGATGGAAATCCAGATAACAGCCTAGAACAGACGCCAACAATTATGGGGTATTTAAACTTTTAAAATGATCCAAACCCCCTTCAACTGTTGATATTTGGTCCTCGAACATGGGTATAAACAAACATATAAAATAACCTGCATATATTCCCTTCTATTCAAACAGACCAAGCACTGTCATACATGTATATTATTTTTATTCTTAAAAAAATGTTTTAGCACCATTTAAAATTCATAAGAAAAGCCGAAATTAAGCTCAAATAAAATAAACATGATTATTTTCGATTTGAGACAAATAACACTAAATTATCAAATATTTAGACGAAGAAAAGAAACAAAAATCAAACGAGAAGAAACGTTACCTACGATCTGCTAAGTCAAGGTCAAGAATACGAGCATCGAGAATTCATCTACAAGATGCCAAAGCTTATTGGACGGATTCATTTGGTGCCATAGCTGCTATGAAATGGGAACGGTAATTATTGATGCTTAAGTTGGAACTTTTTTATCCATTGGATCCACATTTCGCTTTCCTTGACCCCTATGCTGAGGCGTACTCGAATAAACATTTCGTGGCAAACTGTTTTGCAGAAGGTCTGTGTTTTTGTCCGTGTAATCCGTTTTCGTACAATACAACTGATCACTATCGTATAATTCTACGTATCCGGCCAGACTCTAAATTATAGAGGGAAGTCGGACACACGAGTTTAACAGTCTGCATCTCACCAGTAACGGACCCTGACTTGTAATTATGCGACCTCGAATAAACTTAATTTTAGTGTTAGGGTTAGGGTTATGGTGTTTAACGCCACTTTTAACAATATTTCAGCTATATCATAGCGGTCAGTTTTACTGATGAAGGAAACCAGAGTACCCGGAGAAAGCTACCGGCCTGCCGCAAGTCACTGACAAACTTTATCACATAATGTTGTATCGAATACACCTCGCCTGAGCTGGATTCGAACTGAATTTGATCCAAACACGACATATACATGTGAAGTTCTAGTTTTTATCAAGCAAATTCATGCATCTATTGCCTTATTTAAAAAAGGTATCACTTTCGATTGGTTGCTCTTTCATGCTTCATTGCATTATACAGTAAGTCAACTTTACAGGTGTTTCTGGGTAGATCAAAATTAGGATAATATGTCCGAGTGGAGCCATATATTTACCTTTGGCGTGTGTTGTTTCAGTGATCTGACAATATTAAAAAATAGTTACACATGTGGGTCTAGCACAAAACAATACAAAATAATAAAAACGTAGAGATCAAATTTAGTGTACACAACACGTTTGTGGAATAATCTTCATCAGGTACGCTCAAAGCCACAAGTTTGGAAAGCCAAACATAAAATATCATGACAAATTACTCACCTGATATTAAACAACAATCACTAATTCTTGTATATAAAAAATCAGTTTCAGGGAAAAAATCTTAGAAGATTTTAAGGTAGATTTCCAGAAGACATTTGGAGATGAAGACACAGAATGGTTATTAGCTATTTTACACCGGGAGTTACTGGTACAACAGGATGAGATGGTGTCCTTCCAGAATTATCTAGGTAAAGAAATTAATTTTACAGTCACATGTCATTTTATAGGTGTTTTGAATGGTGTAAAAAGTTGAGGTTATTTCTCAATGTACGGAATTTTCAAAATAGAGGTCGTTCTCAAGGCATCGTGTGCCGTTGTCATCAGGTGATTTTCTTTAAATGGTTATTTAAATTTATTTCCGATTATTTGCCTTATTTTGACAAAAATTAATATATTTTTCAATATCATAGCAAAATAAGTTTGAATTAATTTATAAGGATTGATCGAAATTATTTGTTCGGTTCATTCGAAATAACCTCAATTAGGTTGTACACACCCTTGCGTAACCCATTGCGATCAATCCTTAAAGAAATTTTACACTTTTCAAATTAAATCCTGGTGATACAGCAAGCATTAATGTACACCATTGAAAATGTTGGTGGTTTTAAAACCATCTTTAGCATGTTAGCAATATGGACCGTGGTGAAAAACGTAAACAGTATCTTTTCAATAAACCACGTGGGTGGTGTAATGGTTATCAAACCGACCATGAGTGTGGTAGATCGTGGGTTGGAGACACCGTCAGGTCAAATCAAAGACTATACATTTAGTATGTGCCGCTTCTCGGCTAATAACACAGTATTTATAATGCATATATTGGTAATCAAATAAGTCAGTCTAATTGTTCCTTGCTTCCTTACGTTATTTGTGTCTGTTACATATAGTGATGTCCAACACATATTGTGTTGTGTTTTCGGTTTTGTTTGTCTTCGTCTTGTGCATAGTGGTGTCCAACATATATTGTGTTGTGTTTTTTTTTTCGTCTTTGTACCCTATATTGTCAGTTTTTTCCGGATTTTTCATTTTTGATTGCCTCTTCTGTATTCTCTAACCTTTATTCCGTAAAATCAATGTTTTAATATTTTTTTTAATTTTAAAACATTTTCCAGAGTTTTGTACCATTGATGAGAAGACGTTGCCATTATGGTCTAGAATACAAGAACAAGCCAGAGAAAGCTATGCCATGAGAGAAGTCTTTAATATGGATTCCTCTGTCAGAGTAGATGCCATCGAGAATCTTGGTATGTTCATACATATATATATATGTTGTATTTTTCTCTGGATACTTATGAAACGACGCCACCATATAGCTGAAATATTTATAAAGTTGGTGTTAAACACCAATCAATCAATAAATCAATCAATCAATGAAATGGCACCACAGGAAAACATAATTCAAGGAAATTTCAATATACCATCAGTCAATTTAATCTGGGGAAAATGCAATAAGAAAAGTAATTAAGATATCAAAGGGATTATAAGATTGATTGATTGATTGATTGATTGATTGATTGATTGATTGATTGATTGATTGATTGATTGATTGATTGA
>MJUT01037652.1:215139-226604 GCA_002080005.1 Gigantidas platifrons
TAAGGTCTGTGTTGCTCGTGGTTTAGTTTTCTGTATTGTGTTTCTGTGTTTGTTTGTCTTCGTTCTGTGCTTTTTGTACCCAGTGTCTCTCGAATGTCCATTCGTGATTGTCCCTTCGGTTTTCTCTAACATTTCTATCTATACAAACTTTATTAATTTGTCGCAATTTTGCCAAGCTTTTGTTTCAATCATTGCTTCTGTCGAGAAATATCATATGTTCTACCGATGCCCAGACACATTATCACAGCCATACGTGTAAATATCATATGGACGTATCAACAACGGTATGAATATTCCAATCATTATTGCTTTTATTTAATTGTATACGGTTCAGATTATGAATATTTAACACGTTAATGTGCGATAGCATGTTATTGATCTGAGATATGATATATTAATCCTAGAGGAATATTATTATCATCATTATCATTACCCTCAGTTAAATTAATGAATTAATGGTAATATTGTTCAGCAGTACCATACAAAATCTGATCAACTATAAATAATAGTAAAAAATGGGGAGGCAAACGCATTAAATGTGGTTTTTTCCTCGTATTTAGTCGAAAATATAATCTGTGAAAAGTAGAAAAATATTTTTTTTTCTCGGAAAACGCATTAAATGTGTTTTTTCTCGTATTAAGTCGCAATTATATACTGTGATAAGTGGAAACAAAAATTGTTTTCTAGTTTTATGGATATTTACATTCTTTCTTCAATAATTACCTTTTCTCTCTTACTTAGTCGGAAATATAAGCTGTGTTAAGTGGAAAAATATATATTGTTTCTCGTTTTATGGAACCTTGCATCTTTACTTCAGTAACTGATTACAGTCGCCAACGCAGAATGTATTTACATTATTTGTATTGAAGGTGTCGCTACAGGGAGCAGTCATTTGTAAGTTCTGTATGGTAAGTTTATTACTTATAATACCTTGATATTATTACTTAGTTTGATTGATTGACAAACTGACTGGTCCATTAACGTTAATTTAGCAACAAAATGGAATGTGTGCTTGATTGTATTATATTTTGAATGTTCGGAAAAATTAATGACGGGTTAGAAAAATATTGATATAAATATTTCATTTCAGGAATTATATAACTCAAAAAAGTAAAGTTTTTTAATCTATGGATGTAATTCTGATTATTATTATTTTCGCATTCATGAATATTAGTCTGGCTTACTATAGATATATATTTCACTGTATGTATGGATTTCCTTTTTAGTAGACTTTTAAGTCATCAAACTTTTGAGTATGACGTTAATAAACTTACTCCAGCATCGTTCAATCAGAACTATGTATATATTGTAATAATTGCGTATTTATCGTGTAAATCTCGTACTCGAAAGTTTTATAACCGCGAGTCTTAGTTTTTAGTTGTTTGTATTGACATATTATGTGTCTTGACTTTTAAGTTCGTGTTGTGATGTCCGCTACGATTTCCGTATAAAACCGCTGCTCGGTTCGTCTTTACCTCTAGTTGTTTGTAGGAGGGCTCATGTCTTATTTACGTTATTTGTGTTTGCATGCGTATAGTGTTGTCCAACACATATTTTGTTTTGTTTTTGTTTTTGTTTTACTTCATTTTGTGTACCCCATGTTGCCAGTTTCTCTGGATTGTCGTCCATTTTTGATTGCCCCTTCGGTATTCTCTAACTTTTATTTACTATTGATACATATTTTTCTGTATCTATGGGTTTCCTTTAAGTATGCATTGGAGTCATAAACCTTTGAGTATTACGTTCATACTCATGCTCCAAAATCGTCAACTCAGAACTATATATATATAAAAGTGTTATAATCGTGAGTCTTATTTGACTATGTATCAATAACAGAACAAATATATGGGTCGTCATGGTGGTGATCGCATGGTAGTTGGATTTACAACTACCTGTGCAATCAGTGCCTATCTCCACTAAATTTCGGAGTTCAAGCCCCGTTCATGGAGAGGTGATGAAGTTTGTCAGTGATTTGCGACAGGTCGGTTGTTTTCTCCGAGTATATTGTTGAGAGTGGCGTTAAATACCATATACCCCAAACCCACAACAAATATTACATTAAGAATGGATCTGAATTATTAAATGATCTTTACAATGTGTTTGATGACTTATAAATCTCAGAGATTTTTTAATGTCCTAACATTACATACGAGCAATGTTCACTGCCGGACTTGTGCTATGAACTATTTTCAAACTTTTATTAGCAAGTATTCATATTTTTATTTGTTGTTTTATATATTCAAATATAAAATGTACCAATATTTTAATCCTTATATACATTTCGTTACAATACCAATAAAGGCATACACTAGTCAACATACACCCATTCATGACATAGAATATGTAAATGTATCCCTACCGTAGCTGGCACTGATGATTATTTATATATAATAGGCAATTTCTGTAGATATTAGAACAATATGTATAATTAATGGACATCAAATCAAACGAATTATAATTTTGATTCCTGGGAGTAATAATCTTTAAATTGTAAATATCAACATGTTGCCTGAGGCATTCAGGAATGTCTGAATATCTGAATATTGTATTGAATATGGATAATTTGACCAGTCAATGTGCCTCTCAATGGAATCAAAATATGACAGAATATCAGAATTAGTAGAATTGATAAAACTCATATTCGCTGCATGTAGGATTTTAGCCGCGTAGCCATCACGAGTACCTGGGTTTACCCTCGATTTTTTGTGGGGTTCGTTTTGTTCTTCTCACAAGTTTTCGGCGTTGAGTTGTGTGTTGCTTTTGTTTTCGTCCTGTGTCTTGTGTGCATACTTTTGCCTGTATCTCTGGATTATCCATTTTTTTGTATTGCCCCTTCAGTTAGGGTTATTGTGTTTAACGCAACATTCAACCACATTTCAGTTATATCATTTTATTTGTGGAGGAAACCGAAGTACTCGATGAAAAACACCGACCAAGTCACTGACAAACTTTTGTTATTTTTTTCTAACATTCAGTTAAAGTTGGTATCCAAGTTGTTCGCTAAGCTCATTTATTGGATATCATACAAAGTCATCAACTCAAACTTGGAAATTTACATTAATGGATTGTTGTTTAACAAGTATTTTAGCTACATTCATGACGGGAATTATATAAGAAACAACACATCAACAACTAAATGATAAGGGATAAATGGTATGGGTATATGGACAGATATTTTCATTGCAACATGAAAAAGAGTGAGTGAGTAATTGTTATTTAACGCAAGGTGAGTATTCTTGCAATTATATCATGGCGAGTTACATTTCGAACAGATGATGATCAAAGGTCACTCGTAATGATATGTCCCTTGCTATGAACATCATCCAACCTAAATATATCATTTTGTCAGCAAAGACAACTAAAATATCTACCGTAAGCCTATCGCAGTATTACATAGATGCTTCTCTGTTTCAATTGAAAAAAACTGTTTAAGGTACCTGATATATATTGTGTACTAGGAATTAAGTATAAGATACAGTACTAAGGAAGCAAACGAAACGTCCTGTATAGGAAACCCGTCACCCAATACGGGCAACTTCTTTTTTTCAGCTGTAATGTATCTAACTTGTACAATAATGATGTTATAATTCATAAAAACAAAAAAATTATAAAAAAAAGTAGTGAGATCAGTTTTCTTTGTGAACGAGTTTACCTAATTTTCCTAATACATGTACAACATTGGTCAAATTTTTAAGCTCGTTCATAAATAACTACAATAACATCGGCCTCTAACATCAGCCTGTATCAGTGGTCTGTAACTGATAGAGGCAGCATTCACAATAGCATTGCTTGGGGTATTATTGTCCAACGACCTAACTCGTTGAGCCACCCAGGCCCCTCAAAATGTGTTAGAAAGGAATTGGTAGTGACGTTGTTTTCTAATATACTTTACAACTAATATAACTTTACAGTTTCTAAATCATTTAATTATTATTAAAACTAAAATTATCTTCTGTCAGGAAAGGATAAACGTAGCCTGTTTAGACTATCCTGTGTATGTTCTTTAGTTTTCTTGTTCTCCTCCCTCAGACATAGATGAACGTAGCCTGTTTTGACTATCCTGTTTAGGTTCTTTAGTTTTCTTGTTCCCAAAGACTTTATAAATTGTTTGGCTTACCAAATTTTCCCTTTAAGCGTACCTGATGAAGGTTATTCCAGAAACGCATCGTGTCCCAGGCCTGATTTTAAGAGGACAACAAAACCGCGGAAATCGGCAAAATCGGAAGTATTGAATATACTATAAAAAAGGAATCTTAACGGTAAGACGGTAAAATCAGGGGAAAAAAAGCGGAATTCCGCTTTAAGGTGGTACCTTACACTTCAGGTAAAATTTGATCTGCTCGTTTAATTTTCTTATTTTTTTTTTGGCAGTGTGTTTGAATATAGCCAATGTAATAAATATCAAAATTCTAACTAATTCCAACCAACAGACTCAGAGCTATAAATTCACTAGCCACATAGCAGCTTTTCTCTCTGTGGTTTTGATCACCGAGATGCTTGAAAGCTGCATACAAACATCATATGATCAAAACGTTCAACTGATCTTAAAGAGTTATCTCCCTGTAGTGCTATGTACCACCTTAAAGCGGACGAAAATCAGGTCTGGTGTCCACTAAATTTGATATCTACGCTGTTGGAGCAGTTTCCAATACCATCGCAACATCAATATGTTTGTCGTGGTCGTGAACGTATGGTAGTTTACAACTACCTGTGCCATCAGTGCATATCCCCATTAACGTTGTGGGTTCGAATCCCGCTCAGGTGAGGTGTACTCGATACAGCATTATGTGATAAAGTTTGTCAGTAACTTGTGGTAGGTTTTTTTGTGATTTTCTCTGGGTATTCTGGTTTCCTCAACCTAAATGATTATACCGCAAGAATGGACAGGGTATTACGAACTATTTGAACACGTTAATATTCATAGGATGGTTACCCAGCTACTGGTGATGAGGCTTTATAAAGAGCATGACATACCGTAAACAGCGTTCGTATTTTTATCTCCAGCCAGTTTCTCTGGATTTAATTTCCCCTTTGATATTCTCTAACGTTTATTCACATATTTAGGTCCTATATGTGTCCTCTTTAAACAGGAGAGGATAAGTACTATTCATATGCCAATGTTCCCCTTATTGAGTAAAGACACTGTTGGAATGTGTTGTTTTACAATCGCAATTTTTATATCGTGACAGTTCAGTAATCTATTACTTGCGTGCTTTCCGTGATTTTGCATCAGTACTCTCATTTTTGTATCGCCATTGTTTGCTTAATTATGATTTATTATGTGGATTCTAGTCAAAGCATTATATTTACTTTACTTCTCATCCGGTCATGTCAATGTACGGATACAGACAAGACAAGTATCCGGATGTGTTAATAAATTATATGGTATTATTAAATCTGTGTTTAATATCTGAACGCATGAAAAAAATGCTAATATTACTTCTATAAAATGATTTTACATCATTTGGTAGATGTATTGATACGCTCTGTAATGATATTGTATAAAACATTAATCTTCGCAAGCGATGTATTAGAAAAACACGCGGGGTCAATGTCTCTACAGAGAATTCAAATTCGTGTTTACAATTTCCGCAATCAGATACGTTATGTGATTCCATTTTCAATAATCCATGATTACAAATATTGTACTATTATCCAATATGAAAACGAATAGGAAACTATGCATCATTTGGGAATGTTTTTAATAATCATGTGATTGTTTCAGGTCGGTCGTAAATCTGCCATAGCAGGTTGTTCATTTCCGTTTCAATTTCTACGTTTTATCTATTAAACAATATATTTTTCAGCAGCACATGTATGAGGGATATAGACAGTGCTAAGTGACCATAGATAAGTTCAGCATGGATTTCCTGAGTCTAGGATTACCATTGGTGTTCATTTCAATCACAGTAAGATATTTATTTTTATTATAGTTTTGTTATGTAAATGTGTAACAGCTAATTATTATTGGAATTTATAATCTTTTCATTTGTTTTTGTAATGCATACCTTTGTATCAAAAAAATTAAATTGCCATTTTTTTTTCTTTTTATGAAAAATAATCGAGAAAAGAACCCGTCAAATCGTAATTAATTTTAAGAAGAATTTGAAGATACCAAAAGGCTAATCAGAATTGTTTTCGGTCTTAAGACGGTTGTCAGAAGCAAGTTCCATTCTCTTTAATTTTCCCGTTTCACACGTAGCACACACATAGCAATAATATTTGTATTTTAATGAAACCTTAGTGATACATGGATTTTATGCAGGAACGATTCTCAAAATCAATTTTTATAAACTTCTAAATTGTTTTCTTATAGTAATGTTGCAACTGAAATGAACATGGTGTATATTTCAATTTTAAGTCTGTCTCATAATTCAAATGCGGTGTTTGATTTAATACAAATATGTTACAACATTGTCAGATAGCTGTGGATTTGACAACGATTGTGAGTTTCGTAGCGCTGGTTAACAAATCGGATTATCTAACTGGATATAATGATATGAGTGCCTTGAGGCGATTTGATAATATACAATAATTGCCTTTTGGTGAGGTCATTTGATGGCATTTTTCATTTATCCGATGAAATTCAATCGAGAAGAGACGAAATCCAAGGTCGATATTCTTCCATAAGAAACAAAATGATACTATTTGTACACGCCTATAAAACATTCCTCGTAATGAACATTGTCAATAGAACAGTTTTTTTTTTTAAATATCTCATTTCAATGTTTACTGAATTCTATTTTCTCAAAAACAAATTTATCTTACAAATTAGTATTTCAATATATTCTATATATTTTATTGCAATTCTGTGAGTGAAATGGCACCGACTATGACAAGAAAAACATTATTTGCTAATCTATTTTATTTATACATTTGAAAGTTTTATTCAGTTATTCCAATAGTGTGATGCTTGTAAAAAGATTATTTGTAATGGTAGCATTGACTCTTATCCAAATAAAAGTGATGTTTTAGTTATAAGAAAAAACAATTGTCTTCCCTTGAAGGACAATGCTTTACTTATAATTAAATATAAGTTTTGAACCATACTCATATTTCAAATTTTAACTTTAGAAAATGTGTTTTTAACGTATCTCGAAACTCTAATAAAATGGTACTAGAATATAAAAATCACTCATGGTCTAGAAATAATGCTACTCATTGTCAAGTGCGGTAAAGGTATTGTCCATGAGAGAGAAAATAATAAAATCAACGTAGAGGGGAAAAAACACATTGTTATATGAGAAATTGATATTTCATAGTAATCAATAAAGTCACAAAGTGGCAATAATTTCAAAACTGGACGAGAGCCATACATGTTCATACATATGAAAAAATGGAACGGCTATCTGTTAACGTTTCAAAAATAATATCTTCCTTCTACAAGAGGCTAATAGATGATGGTTTTGATATTTGGAAAATCACCTTAGATGAATTATATGATTTTATGGAACATGCAAGTTCACAGCAAGAGAATATAAAAGTGGATTTACAAAGAATATATGTTTTGGACACATATTGGTAATAAATGGTTCAGATTTATACATGAAGACTATAGACAAACATACGTGTATTAGCATATGTTTGACTAATTGTATTTTTAATGGTACAACATAAGTCAATACATCCATCAAATACAAAAGGATAATACCTGATGGACTTACCATTAGATTGAAAAGATTCTGTACAAAAAGAAAAGGAATATCAGAAACACTGAAGGGAGCTTATATTTATTAAATACCAACTACCACGTAGCGGTTCAATTTCGGAAAGTGCATGACTTAGACAGGGAACCCCTATTAAAGTATCAAAATAAAAGATAGAAATTGTAAAAGAGTACCATTGGTGATTACATATTCCAAACAATTTACCAAATAATAATGAAATTACAGAAAATCATGTCTAAGTCCAATTTCAATGATACTCAAATCATCAGATATAATGAAAAATTAGTATCATTGAACAAATTCTTTATTCAAATCAAATCCATTGCGTATATGTCAAGTTTGGTTATATTTCGGTAATAATGAAAACATTCCATTGTCCTGATATTTCTAGACTTATACAGATCTGATGAAATGAAGGAAATGTTCAAGCACCACCGTTTAATGCATGCAAGATGGATATAGATTTAAGGGATATAACGGTGCACCTGGGTTCACCCGCGGTTTTTGATGGGATCAGTGTTGTCATCTTCTATAGTTTTCTGTGTTGTGTTGTGTTGTGTTTTTGTTTTGTTTTGTTTGTCTGTGTCTCGCGTGTCCAATTGTTGTCAGTGTCTCTTGATTGTCCATTCTTGATTTCCGCTTCGAATTTCTCTTACCTTTATTCAAATGGAATTTCAGGAATGAAATATAATATGATTGTCCAATCAGCAGTATAATTTCAGTAGGTGAAACAGTAGTTTTAACTGACGACTCGAGGGAGATTCTCCGTACACAACAAGAAATATTTCATCTTTAAACATGTCTGCATCAAAAGATAATACGAAAAGCTTCTTGGACCGTCGTGGTCATGATCGTGTGTTATTTGGATTAACAACTACCTATGAAATCATAGCACATGACCCCTAAAGTTGTGAGTTCAAATCCCGATCATGACGATATGTACTCAATACTATAAGTTATCTACGTATCTACCCGTAGGCATTGAGATTGTGCCACCCTGAAGCACTTCTGTATAGCCTGAGGCGAAGGGTGGTACAATCTCAATGCCCACGGGTAGACACGTTGATAACGATGTTATCCCCGGTTTGAAGACAAAACTGATTTTTAATGGATTTTCTCGTTCTTTTTGTAACGTAATCGTAACGTTTTTGTACTTGTGGATTAAATGCCATAGATCAGGTGAAAATGTGGGTGTTGATGTAAATGTTATTTTAGAGTTTAGCTAGGTAATAAAATGGAAAACATAAAAAAAATACCACACTATATCAGAACAGGTCAAAATCTAATTGAAAAATCGTAGAAACACAGGCAAAATCCGTATAGCTCTATAGTACACAAATACACGACCGCTCACTGTCCTGGCTTGGTACATGCACTTCAATAACAAGTGGCTCAAACATCCACTCTCATTGGAAATGACTGAATACGCATTATATAAACATCATTCTAATACTCTCTATGGCTTCAACATAATTTTTACTTTTGTCACATTACCTTAAATTTATATTCGTATTTGTTACAATAAACTTTTATTGCTTACATTTATTGTATTTGCTTGCCCACCATATGTTCCAGTAGACACTCAGCCGTGTATTATATATTCCCCCAAGGAATATCGAGATATATTTGTGTCAAACGCAAAGAGTTAAATATATAAGTGCATCCTACGCAATGTCTGCAGTGTTAAATTGACAGAATTCTTCTTTTAGAGCTAAAATTCATATATTAACTTGAAAAGGACTTTTCAGAACTAATTAAAACCTATTTAAAGACGTTTGCCCGAAATAAATGACAACGTTGAGCAATACGTAACAATCGTCTTTGCATCAAGTTGTTTGTAGGAGGTTCACGTTATTTGTGTTTGTTTACGTATAGTGGTGTCCAGTACATATTGTGTTGTGTTTTTGGTTTGTTTTTCTTCCACTTTTGTACCCTATATTGCCAGTTTCTCTTGATTTTCCGTTTTTGGTTGCCCCTTCGGTATTCTCTAACTGTTTATTTTCTAATAGTACAATGTTCATTACAATCTTAAAAACATATGATTAACGACCGTCTAAAGAAGAATGAAGCCCTCAATATTTATAATAATCTTTAACATGCTCAGAGCTAGTGTTATGTAATCTAGATGTGTTACGTAATCCAGGAAACATGTCTGAATGAATCTTCATTGTAAATACGTCGTTCAATAATTCATCAATTTGAATTTGTTGATTTCCGTTTCTTTAGTATTTGAAATTGTTAAAGATACAAAATGAAAAACAAAACAAAAACATTTATACAGTTTCAAAGTCCAATAGTAAAATCGTATAATCATGGGTAAAATCGATACCTATATGAAAGGCGTGTATACCAAGACACTACCACACACGTACACGTCCACGTTTCTTACAACAACGTCCCTGTGTAGACCTATTACCCATAAAAATGCACGTCAATACGCCCCACTACTAAAACAAGCTCGTACATAAAACATGTTTTTAAACGGTGAATTGTAAAATTATAAAATGTTCCAGAAAGATACAAACAATGTATTTCTTTAATGAATTGATTCAAGAAAAGTCATCTTCAGAAAAAAATGCATATATCATACTGCTTTAGCAAATACACTGTATATCATATCAGTCATAGAATAAGTATAGAAACATTATATCCGTATTTGTTTCACATCAAACACAATGAAGAGATTTCCATAACTCTGCATGCATAGTATTTCATAACTAGATCTTCTTAAACAAACAATGTCAATATCAAATTACTGATGTTGATCAGTCTCGCATTCAAGACCAAACAATCACAATATTTCCGTGATTTCTTTAATCTACTATAAAATTAATTAGTTCTTGTTAATCTGTTTCTTCATCAATGACAATGTAAATAGCCTACAGTAATCCTCGTACCATTGTAGTTATTTTAATATTGCCTCCCTAGGAAGAGTTTGACGATACCAACAGGGTAATCAGGATAGAAAAATCGAAGAAGTATTATTCATTATAAGAATAAGAATATGTATTATTCCAATCAATGGGCCCACAATAGCGTCAAACAAATTGCATACATTGATTGTCTCAAGGCACTCCATTATACTACAAGTAAGTACATTATGAATTGATTGATTGATTGATTGATTGATTGATTGATTGATTGATTGATTGATTGATTGATTGATTGATTGATTGATTGATTGATTGATTGATTGATTGATTGATTGATTGATTGATTGATTGATTGATTGATTGACAGTGAATAGTATTTCAGCTATATTCATGACGAAAACGAGTCTCAAAAAGGGGAGGGATGGGCCAACTTGAACAACGACTTTTGACAACCATTGGAAAAGTATAGGGACGAAGATTTTAAATTTTGTAGCGGCTACAATGCGTATACTCTTTTTCGAATTCAACAAAAGAGGTCCCTGAGGGGCAGGAAACGTGGCACTCGGTGAGGTTTTCCGTATTAAAACCTGATATCATCTAACGTATTTACCATACGAGGACCTACTACGTACCTCTGTGGATTTGATTCCTTTGAACCTTCACTAGTACCCAATAGACTGAGAATATCATAATAAATTTAAATATATATAACTTAAAGAATAGTTAGCCAGGAAAAATGTTTAATATAAAAAACAACATTGTTTAATAATTCATAGCGATAATTGAAAGTTTTTGACACAGTATAATAACATTGGAAAAACATAAATATATAATGGCCAATAGAATAGTTCTTAACTGTGAAAGCTTCAGCAATATCATGATATAAAAAAACAACGTTATTATGGAAAGAAAGCATAAATAGTGA
>MJUT01037652.1:227980-246364 GCA_002080005.1 Gigantidas platifrons
TAAAGTTTACCAGTTGTTTGTCCATGATCGGTGGTTCTCTCCAGGTACTTCGGCTTCTCCCACCACTAAAACTGGTGCCCATGATATAGCTGAAATATTGGTGAAAGTGGCGATAAACACCAAATATCAATCAATCAATCATTATGGATTAAAATGTCTTCTTGATCTTTAATTTAATTGTAACATGACAACAATCTGAAGGTTTCTGCTCTCAGTAAGTAATTATAAACAACTAATGGTACCACCCTTTACTCTTTAAATAAAGAGTGTATTACTTTGAAAATGTTGTGTAAATATTAACTTTAACTGTATTAAGCGTTGCATTGTAATATTGTTGAATTGTGTAACCCCATGCAAAATATTGTGACGATTTTGTCAATTCTTAAAATGTGAAAAATGTAATTTTATATTTATGAATATAGAAATGATAATATTGAATTCCATTAGAATGAAACATTGCAAAAATAAAATTAAAATAAGGATCAACTAAATATAATCATGATAAAAGTAAATGATATTACAAATCAGAATACAGTTATTAGCTTGATAGCTTAGTTCCAAAAGAGGAATAGGAAATTTGAGCGAAATTTGGTCTATTGGCCCATACCAGGGGTTTCAACAGAAAAAATAATTCGGAAAATATTTAATAAATATGTAATGTAAAGACTTCCAGGATTTGATTATTGCGTGTCCAGTTGCTGTGTTAGCACTTCTTCTAATGAAATCTCTGACATAGTTGTATAAAGAAAACCATTATCGGACTTGCTACCCCGTAAATTATCACAAAAATTGCGAAAAATAATTCAACATAAAGTCAGTGGTTTAACCATTTATGAAATCCCACAGTTGATATCCCAGTTTGTTAGCTTGATCTTTTTGTCAGTGGATTAAGAAACTTTAGCTAGTTGTTAGTTAATTTCGAGCATTCATAAGTCTGTACTTTCTCGTCTTGTTTCAGTTTAAATTTGTTTATTGTCTGTAGTACCGTACTTCGAATTGGTTGCTTTTTTCCAACCTGACTTTCACTTTGTGTCAGTTGTTGTTAATATTCGTTTTGCCAGTGATAAAGCATTTTCGCTAGCCAAGGGTTACGATCCGCTCCTCTTCTCTCCACGTGAAGAGAAGGGGGACCCGAATCGTAACCCTTGGCTAGCGAAGATGGTGATAAAGGTAAAGAGGAAGGTTGAGAAAAAAAATGTTTAACGCTGCCACACGTGTTCACTTCAGAATATTTGTAGTGTTCGGGGAGTGGTTTCTCGTGATTTAAACACAAATGAATTTTTTTTAGATTTTGTTATAGTCGAAATAAACAGGAAATCGGCAACAAAAGATTTGCATTTATCTTTAAATCATAAGAAAATGAAAACACTTCGGCTTAAGATTATGACAAAAGAAGGCTACAAATTTTAAACAATGCCGCGTCTGTTGATACAAATTTTACGGAAATCCTACCGTAATGCCGTCAGAATTCAAATTTGAAAAAAATGTGGTTTTATATGAAATATAAAGTAAAAAATCGTAACTGTGACGAATACTTATGTCCACTGACTGTATTAGAACTACAGTATTGTTGTAAGTTTTTAATGAAATAAGAAACCAAAGTTTACTTCCGAATTTAATTGGTAAAATAGAGGTATAACAAAATACCGAACACAATGAAAACTGCCTAGAGTGACAATCAAGAAATCGAAGTCCGTAAAACCGACAAATCCGAGAATCAACAACAAATAATTAAGCAACTAACGTCATGGTCCTGACTTGGTACAGATATTTCAACGTAAATGATGGGTTAAATAATCAGTAGAATTTGAGCCGATGTGTTGATAAATAGAAAGTAGTACACCATACACAACTACCTTTTTTAGTATTCAGTGTAGCATTTTCTGTTAGCAAAACGAAATACATGTTTGTTCTTCCAACAATCTCTTTCATAAGCCCAACTGTTAACAACATTAAAAAGTAGGTAATCGGACTGGTATTTTCATTTGGCATATTTCTAACTCCAGCGTTACCGTTAAAAACAATATTTCTATCGGGTTCATGAGGCAAAGCTCGCACCCAAAAAAAGGAAGCCATCACAAACGCAGAGCTTATCTATGACGTCAACATAGAAATACGTCATAATTTATATGACGTTATATGTAATTACGTCATTCGAGGTATAAAGGCAGAAAAAAAACGAACAATAAAAAAAATACGTTTTAATTATCAAAACTCTAATTGGTGACACAATCGGCCTGATCGGTCCAATGACAGTTAAAGACCAAGCAAATCGGCCTAACCGGCCCAGTGGCAGTTAAAGACAACACAAATCGGCCTGATCGGCTCAGTGGCAGTTAAAGACAAAGCAAATCGGCCCAAATCGGCCCATCGGCAGTATAAGGGTAAAAACCTGATATCATCTAACCTATTTACCATACGAGGACCTACTACGTACCTCTGTGGATTTCAGTTCTGTGAACCTTCACTAGTACCCAATAGACTGAGAATATCATAATAAATGATTACTTAAAGAATAGTTAGCCAGGAAAAATGTTTAATATAAAAAACAACATTATTTAATAATTCATAGCGATAATTGAAAGTTTTTGACACAGTATAATAACATTGGAAAAACATAAATATATAATGGCCAATATAATAGTTCTTAACTGTGAAAGCTTCAGCAATATCATGATATAAAAAAAACAACGTTATTATGGAAAGAAAGCATAAATAGTGATGGTCAATAATTCTACCAATATCAACTAAAAGAACAACCACATCTATTGTACACTTTGATATCAATGTGTATAGACTTGTAAGTTGACAAACGTAACTGTCTACATCGGCCCCTAAATCACATATATTTCTAACGTTCTGTTCTATCCTACACCCTCTCTTTCTCCTCTAAGTGCAATGCTGGCAAAATAAAATGTTTAGCATTTTGCATTTAAAAGACATTTTCATTTTCATTTTTAAACAAATTTACTCATTGTAAATGTAATCTTTGCAATATGAATTTCGTTAATAATATATTTTCATTCAAAATTAAATTCCATTGAAAAACAAAACCATTAAAATTGTGTGAGACACATGCCAATCCTTTAAACTAATAGTTTATTGATTGCAAACTGCTCCAAACTTATAAATTAAATTCCATTGAAGTTAAGGAATTCTTTAGAGAGTATTCAGAAAATAAATATTCACAGTAAATTGCTCTTAAAATGTCTTAAACAATGTTGGATAATTGTCTTTGCATATAGTTCGGTTGTCAGAATGACTTGAGAAACTATAACAGAGCTGTAAACTTTAATTTAATATTGTATTCCCTTTGTCCTCCCTTCACATGTGATCGCATGGTAACGGTTGGATTTACAATTACTTGTACAATCAGTGCCTACATGTATCACCACTAACATTGTGAATTCGAATCCCGCTGAGACTAGATGTACTCATTACAACATTACTCATTACTCATTACACCATTACTCATTACTCATTACAACATTACTCATTACTCATTACAACATTACTCATTACTCATTACTCATTACAACATTACTCATTACTCATTACACCATTACTCATTACTCATTACAACATTACTCATTACTCATTACACCATTACTCATTACTCATTACACCATTACTCATTACTCATTACACCATTACTCATTACTCATTACAACATTACTCATTACTCATTTCAACATTACTCATTACTCATTACAACATTACTCATTATTCATTACAACATTATGTGATACAATTTGTTAGTAACATGTGGCATGTCGTTGGTTTTCTCTTGGTATTCCAGTTTCTTCTACCAATGAGACTGGTCGCTACGATATAACTGAAATATTGTTGAAAGTGGCGATACATACCATGACACTTACCCTAATTTTTAATATACATTGTTCAACACTATCTGGGTTAAGAGACCTCTTATGTCTTTATATTTTGAAGACACATTTACTAGGACATGGCAGAGTATTGTGTATATAAAATTCAGATCTTTGGCATCTTGACCTTAAGACATAATGAAGTTCAAATAATTGATTGTTATCATAAAAACGTTCCCAGGGGCTTTAGTTACTTGCCTTTATTCCCAATGCCATCCTATTTCGTATTTAGGTCAATGTGACCTTGATGTTAGATTCCAATGGTAAATATGTTAATTTTGATAAGTGGCATGCTATTGGGTCCAAGCTTTGGTTTATATTGAGGGTATATGTTTCAGTGCATGGCATATTGAGTACGAACATGAGAATACTATCACATTGATTCAAATGGCAAATCAAGTAAGTCATTTGTATCTTTGATAGGGTTTTTGGACCAAATAAGGGGGGGGGGTAAATTCTTAAGCAACAACACTTTTAGTCAGAAAATCGTAAATCAATATAGAAAGAGTAATACTTGACCAAAAATTATAAAAAAAATATATAAAAAAAAACCAAAGAACAATCCATCAGAAGAGACACGGAAAACTAAAGATGTGCAATACGGACCCCATGAAAACCGGGAGCGACTATTCCTCGAAGTGAAAATGATATGATGTTCTTTCTAGTAAATACGCATAAGAGTGATTTTCTCATTATGGATTAAAGGGACCGGGTGGCTCAATGAGCTAACAACTCATGGATTACCTAACAACTCATACAAGCCTATCACCAATACGGCGTGGGTTCGCGCCCGGCTTGGTAAATTACAAAAAGGGTGTACTTGATTCGTAGCCGCAAGTGTTAAAGTTTACCAGTTGTTTGTCCATGATCGGTGGTTCTCTCCAGGTACTTCGGCTTCTCCCACCACTAAAACTGGTGCCCATGATATAGCTGAAATATTGGTGAAAGTGGCGATAAACACCAAATATCAATCAATCAATCATTATGGATTAAAATGTCTTCTTGATCTTTAATTTAATTGTAACATGACAACAATCTGAAGGTTTCTGCTCTCAGTAAGTAATTATAAACAACTAATGGTACCACCCTTTACTCTTTAAATAAAGAGTGTATTACTTTGAAAATGTTGTGTAAATATTAACTTTAACTGTATTAAGCGTTGCATTGTAAAATTGTTGAATTATGTAACCCCATGCAAACTATTGTGACGATTTTGTCAATTCTTAAAATGTGAAAAATGTAATTTTATATTTATGAATGATAATGATAATATTGAATTCCATTAGAATGAAACATTGTAAAAATAAAATTAAAAAAAGGATCAACTAAATATAATCATGATAAAAGTAAATGATATTACAAATCAGAATACAGTTATTAGCTTGATAGCTTAGTTCCAAAATGAGGAATAGGAAATTTGAGCGAAATTTGGTCTATTGGCCCATACCAGGGGTTTCAACGGAAAAAATAATTCGGAAAATATTTAATAAAAATGTAATGTACAAATATGGCCCTGCTTATCTGAACATTGTTCTAAGCCAAAATAATAAGGACATGTTCAGCAAACTAAGCCACGAAAACCAGATTCACAAAACAAACAGAAAGAAAACGATAGATACATGTATTAAAACATCTTGCATACATCATGAAACAGTAGGAAATTAGCTGTGGCATCACTAATAAAATAACATTTCTATGATATGACAGATAGGCACAACATCAACCTGATAACAATCATGATATTTTTCATTTAGTTCCAGGATTCAACTCAAGGACAAAACTTAAAGACAGAAGGCAAGTATAGTTATTTTGAGCAGATTTCATTTGCTAACATAACAAATGGGAAAACACATCAATTTTAACAACCTATGAAGAATAGTTACGAGGTATTTAAATTAAAGCAGGTATACTCGATACAACATTATGTGATAAAGTTTGTCAGTGAGTTGCGACAGGTCGGTGGTTTTCTCAGGGAACTCCGGTCTTCTACACCAATAAAACAGACCGCCATGATATAGCTGAAATATTGTTGAAAGTGGTGTTTAGCTCCATAACCGCCTCTAAATTAAAACATATTTTGTGCAATTGTTTTGTAAAACATATTTTACTGATGTAGATTTACACATATTATTCAATAAAAAGAATACATGTTCCATTCAATATAGCATAGCGTGTTCATATCAACACCTTGATTCGGTAAATCAGAGTTTCATGGAAACAACATTGTATTCGTGCAAGTCTATCCGTGATACTTCATCAATAATTCATATTTGATATGACAAATAATGATTGATTCAATCATTTGTTACAAATCGTCATTATTGATTATTTATTTAAACATTGTTGAAACAAATAATATGGTTGTTTTTTTTTCATAAACTGGAAAATGCAGTATGCTTGTCTGATTATATAATATTCTATACAATTGAGGACAGATCTAATTCCGTATAATTGATAGTTATCATTTTCCATTTCTGTTACTACATGTGTTTGCTTAGATGTAGAATAACGTTTATCGTTAATAATTTAGAGAGATAACGGTTTCTATATTTTTTTTATATAATAATTTCATTTCTGGAGAGTATAAAGTTATTATGGGACGAAGTCCCAACTATGGTAGAAATAGCAATTTTTTTTTATATACTAATGACTAAATTTTCATGCACCGAAAGTGACATACCGGAAGTCAATACATGGTTAAATCTGTGAAGAAAATCGGATGCGGACGTTTCGTAACCTGGTCGTTTCGTACCTAGATCGGGACTTAAAAAACGACGGAAGATTTGGGTCTGGGTCCCCCTATTTGCCCCCTCTTTTAAGAAAATATGGATCCACCCTCGGTCTACTTTGAAAAAATATTATAGGTCCATATATCCGAGTTAATATTGTTTAAAAAAAATATTGGACTTCGTCCCAAGTTAGGTAACACCTATTATCATATTATTTATTTATTTTTTTATTTTCCTATATAGTTTTGATAATTATATTTATGTTCTAGTTTCACCTCACTTATTGTCCTCTTTACATTTTTACACCCACTATAATTGGGAGTTCGATTCTCACGCGCAGCGAAGTGTACTGTATACAACATAATATGACAAATAAACGTTAGAGAAACCCGAACTCTCGATTAGAGACGGAGACAGCACTGGGCACAAGTCACAGAAGGAAGACAAACGAAACAAAAAGCAGCAGGGAGAAAAAACGTGGGGTGAAACCAGAATAATCAAGTCCATTAAAAGTCTTGTCGATGATAGAGATGAAAGAATATCTCTGCAACAGAGAAAATACCCATTGTCATTTGATTAGTGAATATTTTGTAACGGTCATCTAGCTTTGTCGTGACGAGCAACGAATAGTTGTATCGATGACTTCAAAATAGAAGCAGCGTCTAAAGTTTGTAAACCACTTGCGAAAGATCTGTGGTTTCTATGCGTTCTAGGATACAACCAGCAAATACAAATTACCACCATTATTTTTCGATGAAACCACAAGATGTAGTGCATGCATACGAACAATATGCATTTTTATTTATTCTTTATTTATTTTATGATACAGAGGATTACATACAGATATAGGCTACTAGTAGTTCTCCTCAATATGTATTCACAGTAGCCAGTGAATATTAAAATCACGAAATCCACTGTGACAACCAACGCTGCATTTTGCATCATTCTATATATTTTAATGGATTAGTCTTGGTATTATGAAAAAACAATAACCTGTAGATTCTGAAATTTACATTGTCATGCATATAGGTCTCGTAACGGCACCTTTTTGATGATTTTTGTGAAAATATAATGTTTAATATATACGACGAGCAGTGATAATCCGTATGCTACTAGTAAAGTAATTGTTCTTATATCTTGAAAAACAAAATCTGCATATAGCTCACACGACTGCGATCACAGTTATGGTATTCAACGCCACTTGCAACAATATATCAGTTACCGGAGAAAAACACTGACATGTCGCAAGTCATTGACAAACTTTATCACATAATGATGCATCGAGTACACTTCGCCATGAGCGGAATGCGAACTCACAACATTAGTGATGACAGGCACTGATTGCATAGATAGTGGTAAATCCAACTACCATACGATCACGATCACCACGATCCCCTCAAACACGGCAAGTGAATAACAGATGTGAACTTCTACTTTCGTATTGTAGCATGTGGAGGTAAACCCTCAGATGTTATCTTTGTCTTGGACTCCTCTAGTAGTATACAATACAGAGACTTCCAGAAGGAGGTCAATTTTACACGTGAGGTAGTGCAGATGTTTGACATTGGACCAAACAAGACACAGGTTGGCGTAATATCATACAGGTACGTAGATTAATAGCCGGTAATGATATATTTTATTCTATATTAGTAGATTTTATTATAATAGATTTCAACTAAAAGTAATTTTTATCAAGACCTCTACAATCAGACTGTATGCAAATTTGAGGTTTTTAAATAACTCTTGGCAATAAAATGAAAAACAAACAAATATGACACGAAATTGTAGAAATAGAGGCAACATCGATACACTACAGGGAGATAACTCTTTAAAATCAGTTGAACGTTTTGATCATATGATGATTGTATGCAGATTTCAAGCATCTCGGTGATTAAAACACACTGCCAAAAAAAATAGGAAAATTAAACGAGCAGATTAAATTTTACTTGAAGTGTATGGTACCAACTTAACACGCATATACATGACCGCTTACTTTTCTGGCTTGGTGGAACGGACATTTCCATGTGGTAGGCTGAGCTAGTTTTAGGGACTCAAGCCTTCACTCTAATTAGATGATGTAAAACTGCACTGCATGTAAACGGTGGTTTTCTCCGGGCTTCCTTTATCAATAAAACTGATTGCCATTCTATAACTGAATTATTGTTGAAAGTGGCGTTACACACCATAAACTAATTCATTCCCCATCTTCTTTTTTCTACTGACTGCAACGTGGAAAGAAATACAATAGCATCAATGAACACATTTGTAAGTGTGGAAAAAAGAAAAAATGCATTGTATTAAATTTAAGATTTGTCTGAAGCAAAATAGTATTACATATTTGTTGTATATTGTAGCACGACGGTAGTCCCCGAGCTTAAACTGGGAGAATTAAACACAAAAGATGAAATTTTGGACAAAATAAAGAATGTTGAGTTTTTAGGAGGAAATACAAATACTGGTGAGGCATTGAACTACATCAGGGAGAAGGCGTTTCCAAATAATAAGGCACCATATAATTCCACCAAGCCGCGAATTGCTATTATCTTAACTGATGGACAGTCCAACGATGTTCACAGAACAATGGCGGAAGCCTCAAAGGCCAAGTCAGAGGGAATAGCATTGTTTGTTATCGGGATAGGAAAACAGGTTATATTTTATTTCAGCAATGTAGATATCTGATTTGGTGTATAAGATGCGTTTCTGGAATAATTAACCTTCATCGGGAGCGCTCAAGTGCAAAGAGTTTAAAGCAAAATGATCTATATATGTCCTTATTAACCACACATTTCAAAGGCCATAAACAGGAGAGTGGGAAAATGATATCGTTGCCTTTAAATATGCAAGAGTGAGATAAAGTACATTATTTGTCTGTCCAACCTTTCGATTTTGAGTGTACCTGATGAAGGTTATTTCAGAAACGTGTCGTGCGCACTAAATTTGATATCTACGTTTTACTTTTAAAAGTAATTACATTATCAAGGAGATATAAATTCCATTTATACATGAGCTAGATTTTATAATAAACTAATCGATGTTTTTAACGTTCTGAGTAAAAGGGATCATCAAAGTAATATCAAACTTAATGTATCTTCTTTTATTAAATCACTACAATTTGGACGATCAACCGGAAGAAAACGTACCAAATAGTGTTTTAAAATGCAATACAACTGTATTCATTTTATATTTACTTTACTGCTATGATTTCCGTTATCTCTGCAATTGCATAATTGTGCTAGTTTGTTTACCATAAATGTCTTCGATTTTTTCACAAGCTCTTAAATTTCGTTTCCGTTTGAAGCAGTCTTCTATTTACCAAATTGACATACTTGACATTTCGTATGGTATATATTTCCATCCACATAGCATCAACAAAACGTTAATTGTTATCGCCACTCAAGGTCTTGAAAGTGTTTTCCAGCATTAATAAACAAAACAAGATAAATGAGAAGATTGATGCAATATAAGATACAAAAATATTATGTCATGAAATAAAAAATGTAACTGAATGTCATAAAGTATGATAACAATAATAATTGTAAAATAAATGCATTCTTTTCCTTTGATCTTTTTATGGTATATATACCAGAATGTCAGCAACAGCTACGAACTATGAAATAATACACGAGAGATATTGCACACTTTAGATCTTGGCTGTAATTGTATTACTCCCGGAGAGCCGTGCAATAATCAACGACCTAGATGTGATATTGCATGGCTTCTGTTATCATTGATACCACGGTTGTTTAACCATTTAACTCCGAAACCCGTGGTATAAATATGACATAGCATGGTAGGCGCTTCAGAAATGGTATGCTATATATGAGAAAGTGTAAGTGAGAATGTACACAATTCAACTTTCTGATAACAATATGAATTAATTTCTATGCTGGTTTACATCTGAAAACTTTAGCATGCATGAGATAAACAATTTACCTATACCAAAATGCAAATTAATACGGTCGATGTAATATACACAAGTCTTTTGAAATTTATTTGCAAATCTGAAATACAAATTTTAGTGTAGATTGATATAAGACATAGTACAGTGTATTTCAAAATTCATTTGTTTATTGTATTGCTTATTACAACAAAATAAAATCGTTTTCTATAATGTACTGAAGCATCACATCTGTCTATTATCGTACACTGTAATTGTACACTAGCCTAGTTTGAATATTACAGTGTGTCCATTGTTTTTCTTTGCACTTAAATGTTATCGTTGTCTTATGTAATTTCAATAATGCATTAATTAATATGAAATTTGACGTTTGTTTATTTCCCTTTCTTATTTATATATTATAGAACAATGTTGCCCATTTATGTATGTGGCATTCTGGTCCTATTGTTGCATGGGAAGAGTTTGAAGATACCTATCAAAAGGCCAACAAGAACTCGCATATCGAAGATTTACAGACAACACAATGGTCAAAAGAAAAAAGGACAAAAGGACAAACAACGATCTACAAAACATACATATAGAACTAAAGATCGAGTAACACGAGCCCCATTAAAAACCAAAGGACTAACAACGATCTACAAAACATACATATAGAACTAAAGATCGAGTAACACGAACCCCACATTTGAATAAATTTAAGGGTATTTATTAGAATAAATAAAATATTAAGAAAATTTATGGGAAAAGTCATGGGATTTTGGTGTTCCATTTCAGGTTGATGAAGCAGAACTCGAAGCCATTGCTAGTAAACCTCTCGATATCTACATGTTTACTGTGGGCAACTTCGATGCATTGGACTCGATAAAGGAACAACTGGCTATACGTGCATGTGAAGGTATTTTACTTATGATGAATATATCAAAAGAAAAACCAATCGATTTTCTATTTTATTAGGTATTATACGACGTAAGTCAGTCAACAATAAACCAGGCTCTATCACATAAGGTTATATCGAGTGTACCTATAGGAAGTCAAACTTGATGTGGTGATGTGCGTTTTAAGATTAAAATCCAACAACCATTCGAACACAGTCACGACGGTGCCACTTCTGACTGGAACTAGAAAAAAAAATACAAGTTTAAGAAAATAGAAAAACAAAAAATACCAAACTGTCGGAACATTTCGAAGATCAAATAGAAAAATCGTAGAAAGTGGCAAAATCTATATGAAAATAACATAAATTGAAGAATAGACAGAATACGAAGGACAAATACCAACTAATACATTGTAATTTGACAGTTACAGAAAACTGACTAGCAAACATTGAAAAATTAATTACAATCATGTACATTAAGGTAGGTATTCGATGTGCTTTGACAAATGAGATTTAAGATATAGTCTGTTTTATATTTGGGTTTATCCTGGACTTGATCTATTTGAGCAGTCAAATTGCATTGACTGGATATTTTTTGTTATATACAGTCACTGACTGAAATATAGCTTTTTCTGGTACTCCTGTCACATGCGTAATGAGATGTCATCAGATCTCTCACGCCGCGACATATCAGTAAGGGGGCAGTGACAAAATCGATACTCTAGGCACATATATTCTTGGTACAGACACATCAATTAAAAAGTGCTTGGGTTAAACTATTGGTTTTCCCACGCGCACTATCATAGTTAAATCATACGGTCTTGTAGATGTTTTCATATGTGAGTAAAATGTTGACTTAATCTGGCAATCGTATGAATGAGCGATCAACGTTTATGCAAAAAACGTCGAGTCATAATTTAAAAAAAATAATATTGGCATAATCGTAACCATTCTCCAATGTACAATAATTATTTCCATAACAGGAAATTCTTATTCAAATCTAAATAATTGCCTCAAATCATCTGTGATTTAAATGTTAAATTACACAAGAAAAACCAATCACTGTTCCTATTAAAATATTTTTTAGAACATTTTCAATTAACCATTTTATTAACACGAATTGTATTACGGAGACAAATATTGGTGACTGGTACACATGTAGCTCAATCTATCTGGTAAACAGTAGTACATTATGTCATACTACCACGACTAGCTATATACAGATATAGTTTATTTGTATTGATATGGAATAATTGTATTATGTAGTTAAAACAAATATCAATTATCACAATCAATATCGTTAAACCACGTGTGTCGCCAATAGATAATGGTAACCAAATATATATTAAAAATTATCCTGCTTCCAACATTGTCTGTCCACAAAATCTGAAGTAGCAAATTAAAACAAATGTCATGCATGCTTCTGATAATCTCTACAATCAAAACCTGAAGTATTTGTCTACAGAGAATGACTGACATATTTCAATGTACTTGTGGAATAACCGATAAATTATTAGTGGAATAGACGTAACACAACCGCATGGTGTAATTATAAGCTCGCCTCGAGTGCGGTAGATCGTGAGTTCGAATCCCAATCAAGTTAAACCAAAGACTATAATATTGGTATGTGTCGCTTCTCCACTAAGCACCCAACATTAGGGAGAAAGAGTAAAGGCTGGTTGGCTCGGAATCAGGATAATGTCTCCGAGTGGGCCGACATGTTCATGCGCGGATTGTTGATTCAGTGAACTGGCACTATAAAAATCCAGCTACGTGTGTTGGTCTAGTACAAGGTGGACCTCATCATCATCCCATTGAAAATTATCTTGTTCCCGCCTTGTTATAGCTGAAAAATTGCTTAGATTGCCCTAATCAACAATTATTCACTTACAATTATGTGACAACCTTAGTATCGCGGCATCGTCTTCCCATAATGTGTAGGTTTGTGGCTTACTTCAATTTGATGATCAAAACAACAGTGTATAATTATTTTTTTATTTAAAGATTTATTCATGTTTTGATCTTAACCGAATTTTGTTTCTACGTCGAATTTCAGAGAAACATAAACCTCTATTAGCTATCTGTCTAAGGAAATAATTGTTATTTTGCATGTATAAAATATCAGAAATCGTGACTGTAATCAGACAGATATCCGCATTAAAGTCTGTGATTTTGTGCACAAATTCTCATAAGCAGTATTATTTACAGTCTCTAAGGAGTCCATCTATTATGTCTTAAATCCGTTTCCATTAGTGAAGTATTA
The DNA here is from genome assembly GCA_002080005.1 of Gigantidas platifrons. Classification (NCBI taxonomy): domain Eukaryota; kingdom Metazoa; phylum Mollusca; class Bivalvia; order Mytilida; family Modiolidae; genus Gigantidas; species Gigantidas platifrons. The sequence goes on from MJUT01037652.1 coordinate 241,629, forward strand.
ATAACTGTTACGTAATCGGATCTCATCTCAATATCAACTATCAAGTGCGCATTATTTTTGACTTTATTTCTTTAGCTGACCACCCTGGTTGGGTAATACTCTAACGTTGTTTGTTCGAATCCCGCTCAGACGAGGTGTACTCTATACAACATAATGTGATAAAGTTTGTCAGTGAATTGCGGTAGGTGGGTGGTTTTCTACGGATACTCCGGTGTCCTCCGCCAACAGAACTGACCGCTACGATATGGTTGAAATATTGTTGAAAGGGGCGTTAAACGCCATAATCCTAACCCTAATTTGGCTGTGTAATATAAAGTGCACTCGTCTCAAGTGCGGAAAGTAATTGGTTCGATCTCATATGATAGCGTTAAACCAAAGACTTTAAATTCGTATTTGCTACTCCCCAGTCTAATGATGACGTATTAAGAAGTATGAGCAAAGATTGGTTGACTGGGAATCAGGATAATGTTTTCGAGTGTAGGAATATATCTACAGGTAGTATGTTGCTTCATAGAACAAATACTATATCAAATCCGGCCCACTATCTTGATATATTACAATGCACAAAGTATGTATGGGTATCGTGGTATGTCTAATGTTTGTAGGTTGTTGTTCGTCCTTTTTTCCCCTTTTCTTTTGGCCATTGTGTTGTCTATCCTTCGATTTACGAATTCCGATTACCCTATTGGTATCAAACTATTCTGGTTATTATATAGCTGACAATTGTTTAAGCTGACTTTCAAGAACAATCGATCGCTCAGCTGTTCAGTAACTGACAGCAATTGTGTAAGTTTGCATATTTTGAAATACTTCAGTATGAAAGATACTTTATTGAAGTGAATGTACCAAGCAAGGAATGTGAGCGGTCGTGTGTATTATGTCTCTCTGTATACAATCTCTATTATCTTATTATGTTAAAAACTAAAACAAAACAAAAACGCACTTTGCGAACCAAATTCAGCTGAGGACGATACCTTAAGCAAAAGAGTCCTTACTTTTGTATATATAATAACAATTAATGCTTTGAAAGAAATTTTACATTACTTTATAGTACAGATACAGCATACGACACCAGCAGGACCAAATGAACCGATGATGAATGATGACGAAGTATTGTATGGAGAAGGTGGTAAGTAAAATAACATGTTCAACGCAACACTCTAGCATCGACTACATTGGCAGTTTATTGTTCACCTATATCGTCCTATGCAATACCTAATAAGACCTTATTGTACTGGTGAGACCAGCATCGAGTACACTGACACTTTATTGTACTGGTGAGACCAGCATCGAGTACACTGACACTTTATTGTACTGGTGAGACCAGCATCGAGTACACTGACACTTTATTGTACTGGTGAGACCAGCATCGAGTACACTGACACTTTATTGTACTGGTGAGATCACCATCGAGTACCCTGACACTTTATTGTACTGATGATACCAGCATCGACTACACTGACACTTTATTGTACTGGTGATACCAGCATCGAGTACACTGACACTTTATTGTACTGGTGAGACCAGCATCGAGTACACTGACACTTTATTTCTACTGACTGCTTTTTGTTGCATTAAGTAATAACTAAAAAAGCTAACTAATATTGTGGAATGTATTTGTTGACTATTAAAGTGACATTTCAGAGTAAGCAATTAGTATATAATGTTAACGCCATTGATTTAGCGTATTTTTCTGTCCTTCGGATTATGGCTTCTGATTTCCCCTGTTGTATCTTCAAACGCTTATTAAAGTTACATTGAACCGTTTTATGAGATACAGTTTTAATATCTCCTTGTGATGAAAAATTTATAATATTAATAGGTAAATAAAGTAAAATCCTTATGTATATTAGGGCCCGGATGGCTCAATCAGTTAGGTAGTATTCGAGTCGCTCAATCAAGTATTCTGTATGTTGTTTTGTGGACCATTGTATTTTCGTATTTTTATTTATTTATTTTTTTTTGCCAATGCACAAAAATTTCCAGTAAAACGAAAAATATTCATTATAATGATAAGAAGAAGAAAAGGGAATGGAATGGAATTACAGTGTATTTCTAAATCATCAGGTTTATTTAGTGTTTGCAGAGCTTGAAGATCCCAAAGGGATAATCATAATCCGTAAATCGAAGAGGAACAGACAACACAATGATCAAAAGAAAAAGGATAAACAATGATCTATCAAACATACAAATCAAACTAAAGATCGAGAGTAACACGAACCCCACTTAAAAAGGAGGAGTGAGTTCAGGTGCTCCGGAAGGATAAGCAGGTCCTGCTCCACTAGTGACACCCGTTATGTTTCATATAATTAACACATTGAATTGCATAGAACAACTATCTTATTTTATAATATTGCACCTTCTTAATTACAGAGTGCCATCCACAGAAGCCTGTAAGCATGGCATACGCTGTTGATACATCTTCTATAGGTTCTGAAAATGCCTACTATGTTATGATCCTTATTAACAGAATTACATCACGCCTACAAATGGACAAACAACAAATGAGCCTGTCGGTTATAACAAGTGGGTGTGGTCTTCATTCTACAAGACACGCCCTTGTTGATCATGTTCACGATCAGAAAACACTACAAAATGGACTGGAATCCATGACAACAAACACATTTCAAAGTCTGTTTAGAGACATGCGACAGAAAATTCAAGCAGATAAGAAAAAGAAAGTCGGAATTATTTTTCTCAATCGACAATTGAGCAAAGAAGAATATCATAAATCTGAATTAGAATCCAGAAGGTCAAAGTTCAAACAAATAGAAATTTTCATTGTGGGAATCGGCTCTCGTTTTGACGAGTCACAAGCGGTTGGCTTGACAATGGAGAAAGATCATTACTTACGTGCAGACGGTTACGACAAATTGCATGAACTCGAAGGACCACTTCTGTACAAGATTTGTAGAGTGAAATAATTGTTATATTGTGTACATGTACAATGTATGTTGCAAAACTGTTGATTTATGTTTTAGATAAAAATGTCAGACTACAGCGTGTTTTAAACATGTATGAGAAAATATGAATAAGGAAATAAATATGCATGTCTGTTGTGAATTACAGTATATCGATTTGTGTTTTTGATATAAGCAAATTATATGAACAATTCCTATTGGATAGATTAGAAAGCCAACACTTCCACGTAGGTCCACACCTAAACAAATTCATCTCGTTGAAACTATATAATTACTCCATTTTCTTCTTTTTTATTTTTTTTTGGGGGTTGGTTTTTTATACCCCAGCTCGAAGAGTGTCGGGGGTATATAGGGATCATCATGTCCGTCCGTCCGTCCGTCCGTCCGTCCGTCCGTCACACTTTTGGTTTCCGGATAATAATTAAAGTACCGCTAAACCAAATCTTTTCAAACTTTAAAATAATACTGTGGACCATTAAATACAGGTTAAGTTCGATTACAGTGTATTTCACATTNACCGTTCCTGAGTTATGGCCCTTTTTCTCTTAGAAAATAGGGACTTTTTAGGTTTCTGGATGATATTTAAAGTACGGCTCAATAAAATCTTTTCAAACTTTACCACAATACTGTGGGCCATTAAATACAGGTTAAGTTCGATTACGGTGTGTTTCACATTTACTGTTCCTGAGTTATGGCCCTTTTTCTCTTAGAAAATATGGACTTTTTAGGTTTCCGGATGATATTTGAAGTATGGCTCAACCAAATTTTTTCAAACTTTAACACAATGCTGTGGACCATTAAATACAGGATAAGTTCGATTACAGTATATTCTAATGCAATTATAATGTAACGCGTATTTTCATTGGCTATCGAGAGCCGTCAAATCTGCAGTTGACAGGCCTGAAGGAATGCTATATTCCTACGCCGAATGAACAGTATGGCTGACCCAGATATTTCCGACTATGAAATTGACGCTGACGGCCTATTTAGGAGATAACTGTATTGTATTTGAAAATTTCACGGCATCAATTGGAGATTTGATGGTCGCAAATTGAGTTTACTATCCGATCTAATGCAATACTGAACATAAAAATATATTCTTGCATAACCCTGGGTCTAAAAATAACAAAATTTAAAATTCCGGGAAATATTGTTGAACGACTTTGGCATATAAACAACGTCATTTTTACGTGACGTCATGGGAAGACTTCCAGTTTAAAATGTAAAGGTCTGTAACAAATTGGCACTACTTACCAATCTGCTATTCCGCTACAATTACTGTAGACATTATTCTCTTAGTGTCAGTATAGATATGAGCGTCTGTTTCGTTATGGCTTCTGGTATGTTCTGTTGCATCATGGGTAGATAGTACTATCCAGCCAACATCACCCCACGAGCCCCTACACTCCTCCCCATTTTATTCCAAAAGCCCCGGGGCCCACCCAACCTGGGAAATCCCCCAAAACCGGGTTCCCGCCATCCTTCCCACAAGACCGGCCAAGGGATGTGGTATGGATACGACCAGACATATCCCCAAATAATCTGTCTCCTGGGCTGTAGGGGTATCGCCCGACAGGGTAGGACCATGACAAGACACCTGCCAAACAAGGGGCCGACCTGGGTCTTCGCATAAATCCAAAGGCCAATTTCGAACTCACAAGAGATTGATGATACCTCCACAAGCCCCCTTACTTTAGATTTATCTTACACCCTGATCCTATATGCGAGCCCCCGAGCGACCTCCCCCCTTGCTTTTGCACCCCCATAATGACCAACACTTAGACTCAAGTTACTTTCCTTACACTTCGCCCCCCC
>MJUT01037652.1:287713-319359 GCA_002080005.1 Gigantidas platifrons
AACAGGTAGGTTATTATATTTGTTTTGTTGTTCCCTAGAACAGGTAGGTTATTATATTTGTTTTGTTGTTCCCTAGAACAGGTAGGTTATTATATTTGTTTTTGTTGCTCCCTATAACAGGTAGGTTATTATATTTGTTTTGCCTAAACTAATTTTTATATGACAACACATGTTTTGCGGTCATAATATGTTATGGGGCTGTTGACAGAATGGTTTCTAGTTGATGGATCCTTCTGATTTTTTAACACTATGATCCTTGGCACAGAATAAATGTTGATATTGAGTTGATGTATTATAACCCTACCTGTTTTCTAGCAAGATACACTACTATTGTGCAAATATTGATGTTTCTGTTATTTGGACTTGGGGAGTTTATTTTTTATCTGATTTTGGTGGGCTTTTTCGTTGTTTTTTTTAATGAATTCCTTATGAAAATCCCTTTCAGAAAAATGATAGTGTTATTATATTACCTCAAAGGGGCCCAACTTTGGGAAATTTCAACTATTTTACTTTTTATACGGTTTTGCAAAACGTATTTACTTGTGGCCTTTCGGTCATTTTTGTTTGTTTACATGACAACCGTCATGATCTTATCACCTGTCGAGACAGAGATAGCTCATCAAAATATAGATCTGGTGCTTGTTAGATAACACTACACTTTGATTGTTACTACTTTTGCAGATTTTAAGATAACTTATCGTATCTCAAATGGTAAATGTTTTACTATGACAAATTGTCAGGAGGATTAAAATGCCGATAGTTTCTTGCTTGTATTATTACGCTAGTTTTCATTCATAAAAATATTCCGACAAGTAACGTAAATTAACCACTTGACGCTTGTCCTACATTCAATTTTACGATAAATCTAGTTGTGTATGTTCCGTTTTCATTTTTGTTGACATTGTATAATAATGCTTGATTTTTGTAACGCTTTGAGTATCAATTATTGTGTAAATAAAGTATTTATATCGTTTCCTTGTAATGGGATTCCCCTTATAAGCTCATTAATTATTTCCCGCCATATACGACCGAAGTACGACAGTAAGCGAAATAGTTCACAGTGATCGTGCGAAAATTTATGGAATCGGTTCTAATTAGTTTAATTTTGAGAACAGAATCAGCATAGCAGAAATAATGAAAAACGTGGCATTGATGTAGGACGCTCTTTAAGCCTTTACAAAGATTCGAACAGTTACTGGCGTAGTAATTTATTCTATTATTTTCGCGTGGGTTTGTTGACAAACAACATTAATCAAAGGTAGAACACCATATGAAAAGTGCATGATGAAATATAAGTAAGATCTAGCATAATTAAGGGGAGATAATTGGACTTATTGGGGGGGTTATGGTTTCTTCATCAAAAAAATATTCTGATTCCCAATGTTGCTGAAAAAAATAATCTGATTCAGAGCGTTTGTCATATAACCTAATGTTAAATTCTGGAAAAACATTCGCGTTTTGCGCTACAAAAAAAAAATATTCTAACTCTCGTCTTGTCCGAAAAAAAACCTTGTTATTAAGTTCGTTTGGGGAATTCTTGTTTTTGCACCGTTTCTTATTATTATTATTATTCTTTTTCTTCTTCTTCTTCTTCTTCTTCTTCTCGCCGTGAACTTGTCCGACAAATTCTCAGAGACTGATGATCCGATCTTTACTAAACTTCACAGGAAGGTGGATCCACATCTCAAGAGGTGCACTCAGGTCTCGGAATTTTCAAAATGGCCGCCGTTGCCATGGAAACCGTGAACATATGTCAAAATCTTTGACCTCACTTATATCGGAAACTGCCAAAGGGATTTCCATAAGACTTGGCATATATATTAAATAGGGTTGGTAGAATATTCTGACAAAAAAAATCGCGAGCGAATGGCCGCCAATAAAATCGGAAAAATTTCAATGTTCTCTGATTTCAATGAAAATTGATATCTACGGTTATTTTGAAGTGAGGAATTGATTGGTAATGATGAAAATTGCATTCAGGGTCATTTTTACGATGCCACCGTTTTCAAAATGGCCACCGTTGCCATGGAAACCACAAAAAAAAACACGAAAAATTTAGGTGCTCGGAATTGGATGAAACTTTCCAGAAATTTTGTCTGACATATGTACACATAATTTTGAGGCTTAGAAATTTCAGAATGGCCGCCGTTCCCACAAAAAACATGAAACATTTAAAATGATTGGAATTGGATGAAGCTGCATAGAAATGTTGTATGGCATGTGTATAAATGGTTTTGAGGCTTGAAAATTTCAAAATGCCTGCCGTTGCCATGGAAACTGCAAAAACACTCAATTTAACACAAAGGTGAATAACAACCTTTTGAGGCTTAGAAATTTCAAAATGGCCACCGTTGCCATGGAAACCACAAAAAACGTGAAAAATTTAAAGTGCTCGGAATTGGATGAAATTTCAAAATGCTTTCCGTTGCTATGGAAACTACAAAAACACTCAATTTAACAATGGCCGCTGTTGCCATGGAAATCACAAAAACGTGAAAAGTTTAAAGTGCTTGGAATTCGATGAAATTTCAAAATGCCTGCCGTTGCCATGGAAACTGCAAAAACACTCAATTTAACACAAAGGTGAATAACAACCTTTTGAGGCTTAGAAATTTCAAAATGGCCACCGTTGCCATGGAAATTATTTTTGAATTGACAGCATAAATCATTTTCACTAAAGTCACCAACATCCTATAGTGTATGACAAACATCTTTTGCATTTGATTTCAAGCTAATAATATAGTCTTCTAACATCTCCATTACTGGTGTTGTAGATGATGGCAGACAATTGAAGCCATTTTTAGCTCACCTGACCCAAAGGGTCATGTGATCTTTTGTCATCACTTTGCGTCCGTCGTTGTCGTCGTCGTCCGCGTCTGTAAACTTTTCATACTTTCATCTTCTTCTTTGAAACTACTGAACAGAGTTGGACCAAACTTGGCAGAAATATTCATTGGGAGGTCCTCTACCAAATTTGATATTTTGGATTAGATCGGAAATCCAACATGGCCGCCAGGGTCAATAATGTGTTCTGATTGGTTGAAACTTTGAAAATTTTCTTGTCAGAAACTACTCAGCCGATGGAATTGTAATATTATAGAAATGATGACTGCATGGTCCTCTACTAAATTTGTTATTTTTGTGCCGATCGCATATCCAAGATGGCCGCCATGACTCGATTTAGTTTTAACATAGGACCCTATGGGAAAAATGTTAAAAATGTTTTCCTCTGAAACCAGTAAGTCAGTTTAAAGCAAACATGGCATGAATGGTCCTTAGGTGGTCAACTTTCAAAAGAATGTCATGTGACCCCGACCTCCATCCAAGATGGCCACCATCAGCGAACATAGTTTTAACATAGGACCCTATGGGGAAAATGTTTTAAAAAGTTTCCTCTCAAACCAGTAAGTCAATTTAAAGCAAACATGGTATGAATGGTCCTTAGGTGGTCAACTTTCAAAATAATGTCATGTGACCCCGATCTCCATCCAAGATGGCCGCCGTCAGTGAACATAGTTTTAACATTGGACCCTATGGGAAAAATGTTTAAATGTTGTTCCCTCTGAAACCAAAAAGCCAATTTAAAGCAAACATGGCATGAATGTTCCTTAAATGGTCAACTTTCAAAATTATATCCAGTGACCCAGACCTCCATCCAAGATGGCCACCATCAGCGGACATAGTTTTAACATAGGACCCTATGGGAAAAAATGTTTTAAAATCTTCTCCTCTGAAACCAGTAAACCAATATAGCAAACATGTCATCGATGGTCCTTAGGTGGTCAACTTCCAAAATTGTGTTCAGTGACCCCAATCTCGGTCCAAAATGGCCACCGTCAGCGGACATAGTTTTAACATAGGACCCAATGGGAAATTTTTTTAAAAGTCTTCTCCTCTGAAACCAGTCAGCCAATTTAAAGCAAACATGGCATGGATGTTCCTTGGGTAGTATATACTTTTAAAATTGTGTCCGGTGACCACAACCTTCATCCAAGATGGCTGCCATGAGCAGACATAGTTTTAACATAGAACCCTCTGGCATTTGAATAGTAACTTAGATGTATTCGGCATGCAGACATTCTTAAGAGGACTTATTTATATCAGGTGAGCGATACAGGCTCACCTGAGCCTCTAGTTTTTTCTTGCTTTGCTTACTAGTTTATTGTAGCACATTGTAGGGTAACATAACAAAGAAGCCCTACTATAGACATGATATAGTCAAAAACTGGGCTCTAATTATTTCTTGCTATGTTCTCACACTATTCTTCATTCATACCACTAGTACTTGTATTGTTCGTTTGGGGGACATTTGCAACGCTCTGCGTTACAGTAACCAATATTTCTTGTTTCTGATTGTTAAATTTCTAAAAATATTCTCCTCTGAAACCGCTTGACCAAATGAACCGAAAGTCATGTCCCCTTTTGCCATCACTTGGCGTCGTTGTCTTGTTAACTTTTCACATTTGATTTTTTTTCTCTAAAACTTTTCGGCCAAATGAACTGAAACCTGGCAGGAAGCATCTATAAAAGGTCCTCTATTAAGATTGTTCATTTCGTTCCGATCTGTTAACAAACATGGCTGCCATGGGTAATTCTTGTTTCTGATTGGTAAATTTCTAAAAATCTTCTCCTTTGACACCGCTTGGAAAAATGAACCGAAACCTGGTAAGGAGCATCTATATAAGGTCTTCTATATACATTGCTTGTTTTGTCCTGATACGTTAACAAACATGGCCTCCATAGGTAATTCTTGTTTCTGGTTGGTCGATTTCTGAAAATCATCTTATCTTAAACCGTTTGGCCAAATGCACCGCTACATGGAAAGAAGCATCTATGAAATGTCTTCTATGAAGTGTGCCAAGCTGTTAATAAACATTGCCACCATAGCCAATTTTTGTTTCTGGTTGGTCTATTTCTAGAAATCTTTTATTCTGAAACCACTTGGCCAACTAAAGCAAAGTTATACAGAAAGCATCTAATTTGGAAGATCCTCTATAAGATTTCCTCATTTCATCCAGATTGGTAAAAAAGCATGGTCGCCATGGGAAATTTGTGTTTCCGATTGGCTGAAATTAAAAAAAAATCTTCTCCTCTGAAACTAAGAGGCACAACAAATTATTACTTGGTAGGAATGATTGTATGGCAGATCCTGTGCAAAATTTCCATATTTCATGTTTAATTGAAATTTGGTAGGAAAAAAATTGGTGTGAAGCTCCTATGAAATATTATGTATAAAGTTTCCTCAAAACAAAATGACAGGTGAGCAGCACAGGCTCGGCCCACTGATCCTCTAGTTATCTGTATCATGTTTCCCCCCTTTGAAGTGAATGTTTAAAGGGCTTCAAGTTCAGGTAGTATTACATATGTCTTCTATTAGTCATGATTTTCCCCCTTTGAAGTGAATGTTTAAAAGGCTTCAGGTATTATTACAGATGTCTTCTATTAGTCACGATTTCCCCCTTTGAAGTGAATGTTTAAAGGGCTTCAGGTAGTATTACAGATATCTTCTATCAGTCATGGTTTTTATACCCCCGCTCGACGAGAGTCGCGGGTATATAGGGATCCTCATGTCTGTCCGTCCGTCACACTTTTGGTTTCTGGATGATAATTAAAATAACGCTCAACCAAATCAATTAAACTTTAAAACAATGCTGTGAACCATTAAATACAGGTTAAGTTCGATTACGGTATATTTCACATTTACCAGTCTTGAGCTATGGCCCTTTTTCTCTTAGAAAATAGGAACTTTTTAGGTTTCCGGATATTTAAAGTATGTCTCAACCAAATCTTTTCAAACTTTAACACAATGCTGTGGACCATTAAATATAGGTTAAGTTCGATTACGGTGTATTTCACATTTACCGGTCCTGAGTTATGGCCCTTTTTCTCTTAGAAAATAGGGACTTGTTAGGTTTCTGGATGATATTTAAAGTATGGCTCAGCCAAATCTTTTCAAACTTTAACACAAAGCTGTGGACCACTAAATACAGGTTAAGTTTGATTACAGTGTATTTCACATTTACCGTTTCTGAGTTATGGCCCTTTTTCTCTTAGAAAATAGGGACTTTTTAGATTTCCGAATGATATTTAAAGTACCGCTCAACCAAATCTTTTCAAACTTGAACACAATGCTGTATACCATAACATACAGGTTAAGTTTGATTATGGTGTATTTCACATTTACCCTTCATAAGTTATGGCCCTTTTTCTCTCAGAAAATTGGGACTTTCAAAGTTTCCGGATGGTATTTAAGGTACGACTCAACCAAATCTTTTCAAACTTTAGCACAATGCGATGTACCATAAAATACAGATTAAGTTCGATTATGGGGAAATTGACATTTACCGTTCATGAATTATGGCCCTTTTTCTCTTAGAAGATATGGACTTCAAAGGTTACTGGATGAAAATTTAGAATGCGGGGGTATCTGTGATCACCAGATCAACTTTCTCTAGTTGAGTTAAACTTGATTGCAGTAAAACTGGTGCTGGGAAAAGCCCTTGTTAACTTGCTGTGGTCGTATCATACTGCTCCTAACATAGCCCTTATCATCCTTCCCTCCAGCTATATCTATCTGCTGGCTCCATAAGCAGAACTCGAATCAAAGTCTGTGTGATCTGAGCAGGACTTATCAACAGTCAGCAGGAGTTATCACCAAATTCTCCTAACATTTAAACGATAATTCCTGTGAAGATGGCAAAAATAAATAAAATTCATCGACACCTTTAGCTAGTTAACATTACTTTTTTTTTTATAAACATATAGCAAATTAGGAACTGTCGTGTTAGAAATATCAACAAACATCGTCCTACAAAAATGTACTTTACACAATTCTTGATAACCTCTGCTGAGACGTCATAATTTGTTTACGTCATAAGGGAGGTTGTGACATTCATGTTTTCTAAACCGGAACGGTATTGGTAAGCAAAACCTTTAATGAAAATGGGTGACTATGATGTTTGTAATAAATAAAAAAAACAATGAATATGAGAATTAAAGGAAAAATGCAAAAACAATCTTAACATTTATTTAAACCTGTAAAAATGAATGGTATATTTGCAAACTACTTACGAACTACGGTTTTTGGAAAGAGTATTTTGAATCATGTAATTTTTCCCGCGAAAATACAAATATAAATGTATCCGTGTTTATGGTTGATTTAAGGATGATAAATATGTCATCTGAATGTGAATATGATTGACACTGAAATATATCAGCCTACTCGACAGAATATGAAGTTTGTGACTTGTTCGCTTCGCTCACTCGCCAACAAACTTCATATTCTGGCTCGGCAGGCTGATATTTTCGGTATCAATCAATTCACATCCAGATAACATATACTTATCAGATCAGATGAAAGTTATATTGCATGAATGTCTTTTACAATAAATAGATTTAAAAAATATATATTTTAGGCTATTCTACGTCTTGGTGGAAATTACTTGAAGGTAGAATGTGATGATTGGTATGGAAGAAATGTTGATGCAGAACAAAGAGACGATGGCCTTAAGCGTATAAAAGATCAAGAAAGATTAGCTTTAGTTGAAGAAGAGCTATCAAAAACCAACAAGAAAGTGATAGAGTTAGAACAAGAACAAAGTAATCCAGTTCCTAAGAACATCAGTGGTAAATACTGATTAAGATGTTTTTCATCAGGGGTAAATACTGATTAACATCGGTTTCATCAAGGTTAATTATAGTATAACTAACTATGATGTCCGATTACCAAAAATATGTCACGAATGACCGCACAACTGATAATTCACGAATTCGCGAAGCGCATGAGTGAATTATCAGTGTTGTGCGTCATGAGTTAAAAAACCAAAACTATTTCAAATTCGATGGATAATATAATTAGAAAACTAGTAATTTAACAATATAACAGCTGGGAAATGTAAATAGATAAATGTGTGTCTAAACGGTTCAAACGTTAAATTTGTAATTCAAACGGATTATAACGGAAGGAAGGTAGGATTTTTTTATATTTTGTTCTTGCTATTTGTAGTCCGGAATCATCACTTTGTCTTTTCTGACAAGACTTTGGATTGTTAAAATTAAAAGTTCCTCCATAAATGTAAGTGTTCCCATAAAAAACGAGATGACATCTTTGTGTCAGAAGTCATTGAACTAGTACTTGTGGTTGACGAAAGCTGTGAAAAATTTGGATTCATTTCACCAGAAGCAATAGAACGAACACTGTTATTTGGAGTTAATTTTATAGCAGACGATTTTTTAGGGGTGGTTAAAGTTTTATCCTACTGTTGGAAAGATTCTTTCTGCCGAGACCACATGTTTTTAGAGCATAATTCTGCCATGAAAAGTATTAAAACATGTCAATGTTTGCCAAATTTACCTGCTTTTTATTGTATCGCAATGAAATACTAGATTAAGATATCCTTTGTATTTTTTTAAATCTTTCCTTTATCATAAATGAAACTAAAAAGCTGTCTGAAATGAAGTAAAGGGACATCACTCCATATAATATTCAAAAAAAAAATAGTTCCGGCTCGAAAAATGGCGGGAACAATAGCGAGAGTGAAAATAAAAATGGTAATTTCACTAGTGAAATTATCGTTTTTATTTAACTCGGAAATCACGGTATTTCATCGATATCTATATAATAAATACTGATTAATATGTGTTTCATAAAATAATAAATACTGATTAACATGTGTTTCATGGTGCACCTGTTTCATCAGGGGTAAATACTGAATAACATGTGGTTCATGGTGCACCTGTTTCATCAGTGGTAAATACTGAATAACATGTGTTTCATCAGGGGTAAATACTGATTAACATGTGTTTCATCAGGGGTAAATACTGATTAACATGTGTTTCATGGTGCACCTGTTTCATCGGGGGTAAATACTGAATAACATGTGTTTCATCAGGGGTAAATACTGATTAACATGTGTTTCATGGTGCACCTGTTTCATCAGGGGTAAATACTGAATAACATGTGTTTGATCAGTGGTAAATACTGATTAACATGTGTTTCATCAGGGGTAAATACTGATTAACATGTGTTTCATCAAGAGTAAATACTGATTAATATGTGTTTCATAAAAGAGTAAATACTTATTAACATGTGTTTCAGCAGGGGTAACTACTGATTAACATGTGTTTGGTTGTAAACATAAATTATATCCTCCAAATATATTTTCCCATGGGATGAAATTGAGCCCTAAAATTATCCCATAGGATTAAATTTTGTGAAATTATGGATCAAATGTAGGTGATATTTTATCCCATATTAATAAAAAAAAAATATCCGCCATTGTGGATAAAAAAAAGTTCAAACTATTTTATCCATTAAGATAGAAAATGTTCACGAAATATTATCTCATAGGATAAAATATCTACGAAATAGTATTGAAAAAAAATATTATCCTACAGAGGGATAATAAAGAACAAAGTCCTTTTAACTATATGATTTTTCATAAGAGTATCAGTGGCCAGAAATCTGTTCACCGAAAGTTTAAAAAAATAGATCAATTGATATTTAGAAACGCAAAAGAAATATATTTCAATGAAACATTCCCAATTCTTTAATTATTTACTCTATGCAAAATCAAAACAAACTTGAAATAAAATTCTAATAAAAAAATCTCTATCTACGAGATTATCGGCGGAAGAGCGCGTAGGTTTTGTTGTTGTCGTTGTTGTAAGTAAATTCCTCCGTTGACTCGGAGCACACTGCAATCACAGGTAAAAGTCACTATTGGTGGTGATACAATCCAGCCAACAATTTTTTTTTTTAAACTTTAAAAATCACTTGAAAAAAATAATACATTCCCCTCTCATTCGTCCTTCAAACAGGTTGTGCCTGTCTCATATTATTTATTAATGTGAGATAATATTTTTTAGAATGTTTTATCCTCATGGATATAATTTCATTGATATTTTATCTGGGGGATATAATTTTAGGTAGGAACAAATAAACTGATACATCATAGGATTTTTGGAAGTTGTTGCCATGGCAACACACTTCCTATGTTGTCACCCAATTCAATAGACAATACAGCAAATTCGAAGGCGGATTCAGAAAGGAAACAAGGTGTAAATAGGTCTATTGACAAAATATAATCCATCTAGCACAATGGCTGTTCATGCTTATCATCAATTATTTTTATAGTTTGGAACAAATATCTGTATTAACTAATTAATTTCAATCTTTAAATAAACGGGGAAACGACATTAATTTGCAAAAAGGATCTCACTGAGCGTAAATAAATACAATTCTACTTTCATTTTGAGGTTACGTAACCAAACATTGGTTTCCACCGGACCGACTGTCCGGTATAAAATATTGGGTTTGTAGTATAAAAGAGCCCCGTTTGATCTCCCAATTTGTCCATAATTTATTTTGATTAAAACTAAAGTGAAACGCTAGATCAAAACTCTTTCTTTGTTTTATTGTATTATTTATCGTTCCTCCATGCTTTAATGAAGTTCAAGGACATTGACAAAATTAACGAATCAATATTTGAAATATAAGAAAAAAAATACCTCCGCACCGGACACGTAAAGATTATCGGATATCAATTTGGCACCAAATATTAACTTGTCTTTTGTGCAAAATAGTCGATAGAGGGCTTGATTTAGGTTTTTGGGAAATATTGAAATGGACAAATATTACAAGCTTTTTCCTGATTAAGACAAATGGTTGAAAAAATCCACTAAAATTGTTATTTCTCTGTGAATTTAAATAAAATACTTTATTTATATAAAAACAAATTCTACAAAATGTTTACATCAAAGCAAAGTTTTTTGTAACCTATTTAGGTTAGCCTTCTCTTAAGTCGTTGACTCATTCCTCATTGGATAATTATGTCTCCCCCACTTTGGTGGATAAACATATTGTTTTTGTCCTGTCCGTCTGTCCATCCGTCCGTCACACAGTTTGTCAGCGCAACTCCTCTGAAACTACTGAACATAATTTCATGAAACTTGGTAGGTAGTAAGGACACCATATGTAGTTGTGCATATGCATATTACCAGAAAATGTTGATCCCCTAAATTTTGTGGGAGTTATTCCCCTTTGAACTAAATAATTTCCCGAAATATACTTCTGAAGCAGCTTGTCAGCGCAACTCCTCTGAAACTACTGAAAAGAATTTCATGAAACTTGGTAGGTAGTAAGGACATCATATGTAGTTGTGCATATTACCAGGAAATTGTGATCTCATGAATTTTGTGGGAGTTATGCCCCTTTGAACTTAGAAATTTCCTGAAATTTACAACTGAAGCAGCTTGTCAGCGCAACTCCTCTGAAACTACTGAACAAAATTTCATGAAACTTGGTAGGTAGTAAGGACACTATATGTAGTTGTGCATATTACCAGGAAATTTTGATTCCCTAAACTTTGCGGGAGTTATGCCCCTTTGAACTTAAAAATTCCCCGAAATATACTTCTGAAGCAGCTTGTCAGCGCAACTTCTCTGAAACTATAGCTACTGAACAGAATTTCATGAAACTTGGTAGGTAGTAAGGACACCATATGTAGTTTAAACAGTTTTTTTGTTATTCATTGAAGCTTGATTTTATTTGTTACCAAATAGATTTTTTACCTTTGACTACAGTTTGTGAGACGGGGGGAGACATACGTTTTTGCGGGCAAACACAAACTTTAATTTAATTTTAATTTCTGTTTATTTTCACTGAAGTTTAACTTTTTTTTGGAAAGAGATGGTGACCTCTGAAAACCTGTCTGGCTGTCAATTCCAAATATCATAATAATTATGCATTAAATAACTTTATAAGTTTTAGTCAAATTAGGACACAACTGACCTATTGAATAAGTGCCTTTCAGGACAAAAGGCCTGATGAATTTATATGAGTTAGGTCATTTGACCGTAGTATAATAAAATTCAGCTGAAACTCTGTTATAGCATCCAAGCAAGTGGAGGACCAAGTCAAGGAAATGAATGAGAACAATTTAGCTATGGAGGAAATTCCTAGTAGTGAAGACAAACCGTCACCGAGTCAACCAATGGATGGGGACAGATTATGATACTGATAGTGATGACTATAGTGACAATGATGAAGATTATGGGGATGAGGGAAGGGTTTATAGGGTTATGTGTAGGGAGGGAATAATTGAAGAATAAAACATAACAAACTGCTTTATTTGAATGCTTTATTAGTCGACAACACAAAAAAAATGTTATTGAAATATTTGGGCTACCAGTTTTCAATTTGGGCCAGTGATGACATTACTTTGCCTCCATCTGTCATCAATCAACATTTTCATATTTGGATTTTCTCTCATAAGTTTGAGCCAAATTGAACCAAACTTGACATATATGTTCCTGATGGTACCTTATAATGTATGTGTTATTGGTGCAACTTGTATTTAGTCTACTAAAGCTAGCCAATTGTTATTACCATACCTGCCCCTAATGGGCAAGTGAACTTGTAACATTACTTTGCTTCCATCCGTTGTCAATCAAAATTTTCTTATTTGTTTTTTCTTTCATAATTTTGAGCCAAATTGAACCAGACGTGACATATATGTACAAAGTATGTGTTATTGGTGCAACTCAGATATTCACAAGGCTGCCAAGAGCAGATAATGTGTTCTGAAGACCATAAACTACAAAAGAACTGTTTACCAGTTAAAATGTTCTGTATTTCTGTTGTTTGGATGATACTCAGATGGTCCCTTATTAAGTAATTGTTGTGACAATTTAAAATTCAAGAGGGCCACAACAACCGAACTTATTTAGAATGCATCCTAAAATATCCTTTCCTCTTAAACCACTTGGCTAAATGATCTGAAATTTGATATAAATCATCTAACGATGGAACTCTATAAACCTTTCACATTTCAACGCATTCGGATAACAAACATGGCTGCCACAGGAAAATCTTGTTTCTGATTGGCTGAATCCTGATAACCCAAGCCAGATCTGATACCAGGTGAGCGATGCAGTCTCAGCCCACTAAGTCTCTTGCTATTATTCAACTGCAAACATGTTGCAGTTATTTTATTGTATGATGCTGTCGTAAGTTTTGCTGTTGTTATCATCTGTATACTATACAATTATAGTCTTTTGATGAGGTCAATGCATGGATTCATCAACCCGTTAAATGTATATTGACCGAGGACGAAGTCCGAGGTCAAAATATACTTTTAACGGGTCGATAAATCAATGTATTGACCGATATTAAAAGGCTACAATTGCTTTATCTTTTGTAACACTGGAAAAAAGTAGGCTATACACATGTACTTGTTTAATCATTTTTCAATATTATTTAGATATTAAAATTTTGAAATCTTATGGGAAACTTAATTTTTTTTAAACTTTTTGAAATTTTTTATCATTTTGAAATTATTTTGAAAATTTTTTATTTTTTTGAAATTTTTGAAATTTTTTTGAAAATTTTGAAATTTTATGTAATTTTGGAGTGTTTGAACAATTTGAATTTTTTTTTTAATTTTAGAAATTTCATGACATTTTGGCGAAAGTGCAATCGGGTAGCACTCAACTATTTCCATCATTTGCGGAAATAAACAAATATTTTACCGAAGTCAATACATGTTTTTCCAAGTCAATGCATGATTTTTCAAGTCAATACAAATGTACATGTTTTTAAGGAAGACCACATGACTAATTCTTGGCCAATAAGGATGTTTAAATAATATTAAATAATAATAAAAATTGTTACCAAATGATAATGTTTGTTCTAGTTGACCAATTCTTTCAAAATTCAACACAATGAAGCCTGGTACAGGATTATGGTTGGGATTTATCTATACATGTATATGTGATCTGCAAAAAAATTCAAATACTATTATTGAACATAAAACATCATTTTGTTTGGGGTAATTCTTCAATAACTGTTATAGTTGCTTCAAATGCTTAACACTTATTGTAAAACAAATGAAATATTGTTACACTCAATAAAAAAAACCAGAAAGCAACAACTTCCATCAGTGCTTTCAGCACTTTGATATTGTATCCCCCCAGATAAAATATCAATGAAATTATATCCCAAAGGATAATATTTCTTAAAAAATATTATCCGTATTGAAAAAAAATATTATCCTACAGAGGGATAATATTTATTAATGTGAAATAATATTTTTTAGAATATGTTATCCTCATGGATATAATTTCATTGATATGTTATCTGGGGGGGATATAATTTTAGGTAGGAACAAATAAATTGTTACATGGTCAGGGGTGAAAACTGATTAAAATTGTGTTCATCAGGGGTAAATGTGTAAGCCAAAAAATTGTCCTGTGAAATAGTGTCTGCCTGGACAGTTTTTTCACAGAATTATAGTATTAAATAATGTCCATTGCCATGAAATTTTGTCCCTTAAGTGGACAGAATTTTACTGCAGAAATAATGTCCTATAATGGGCTGTAAACAAAGTAGGGCATTGTCAGGAAAGAATCTTAATTTCCGGATCCAGTACAGAAGTTCACTGAAGAATATTTATTCAGTGTTTCTGTTTTCAGAATTTCATGTGAGTGTAATATTGCATGGTTCTGTTAATTTATATTCTTATATTCAGTTGCTTATCTTACTACATTTGTAATATAATTTAGCTTTGTTTTTGTTTATTGGCAATATATTGTTTTTAGTTTTGCTTTATTAATCAATTTGCCTACCATCCCCCTTTTTTTTGCGGGCTTTTTTGGCGGCTTTAAATTTTATGGCCCGAAAAATATTTTCTTATGTTGCATGTTTAGCTAGTTTATTGAATTGTATTATTATTTACATATTCGTATATGAACATTTCTTTCTGGCAAACAATAAAATTTATAAATTAATTTGTGTCATTTGAGCCATAATTGGTAATTTTTTATAAGTAAAAAATAGTAATTTTGGTTAAATTCGTTTCACACAAAAATCTATTAAGGTAATTAATATATATAGTCACTGAATAGAGTTCACCTGTAATTAAATACCTTATTGTTTGATAAGATAACATGATAACATGGACATTTTTTTACAGCCTAGGACATTATTTCATAGGTAAATTATGTCCGGGACACATTAAAATAAGTAAATATTGTCCATGAACAATATTTACTATCAAAATATCTCCGGTGGACATAATTTCATGGGGGACATTATTAAATCCTACAATTACTGATTGATATGTGTTTCATCGAGGGTAAATACTGATTGAAATAAAATGTGTTTCATCAGGGGTAAATACTGATTAAAATGTGTTTCATCAGGGGTAAATATTGATTAAAATGTGTTTCATCAGGGGTAAATACCTATTGAAATAAAATGTGTTTCATCAGGGGTAAATACTGATTGAAATAAAATGTGTTTCATCAGGGGTAAATACTGATTAAAATGTGTTTCATCAGGGGTAAATAATGATTAAAATGTGTTTCATCAGGGGTAACTACTGATTAACATGTGTTTCATCAGGGGTACATACTGATTGAAATAAAATGTGTTTCATCAGGGGTAAATACAGAATAAAATGTGTTTCATAAGGGGTAAATACTGCTTGAAATAAAATGTGTTTCATAGGGGGTAAATACAGATTAAAATGTGTTTCATCAGAGGTAAATACTGATTGAAATAAAATATATTTATTTAATATTATAAGCTCAATCAAATTCTAAAAATACCTTTTAGTATAGAGAGGTCTTCAGAATGATCCATTCCACAGTCATTTCTTTGGTATTGAATCCCTGTGCCTCCAATGTGTTGCGGAAGCATTCTGCCAAACTAGTACATTGTACATAGTCATTACCATAATCTGAAAATATGTTAAAGTTAAAACTGGAGTAAAATGAATATGTTATATTATAGAATACTTATTGTCTGTCAAAAAATAAAGCAAAATGAAACAGGGAAGCAGCAATACCCTAAAATGAAGAAAACATTGTTTTAATGTTCAATAACAATTAACTTTTTTATTTTTCATCCAATTTTAATGTAGTTTTCTGCAAAGTGTTCATCTTTATAAGCTATTGATGGACCATCAACATGTTGTGTTATTTTATTTCGAAAAGGGGTCTACAATTGTCCCAAATTCAGAATTTTGGCATATTTAAAAGATATATAGAATTTTTAGTTTTCATCCGGTTTTGATGTGTTTTTTTTTTGTTATTGAATTAATTGTGTTGAGAGTTTTTGATGATATGTCATCGGATTTCCTCTATCCTTTACGGATTCTGAGAAAAACTTGACCGAAAGAGGCTGTAAAATGCAAAATTGCAAAATTTGAAAGTTTTTATTCTTTATCTGATTTCGATGCAGTTTTTTTTTTTGCGAAGTGCTCATCTTAATGGGTTATTAATAATGAAACTGATCAGATAATATGACTAGCCTATATTTATTCTCTCCTATTACAAGGCAACAATCAAATATAGAATGAGTAACAATAAATTGAAATATGCAACTTTTCTAAATAGATGATCAATGGGGAATAACTGTACGAGAAATAATTTGAAAAAAAAATTCAAATTATTATTCTGTTAACCACTGACAGTATTTCCCAAGGTAAATTGATGTTTACAGGACATTCGGTCCAGTAAAGGAGTGCAATTTATTGGACTCAGTATCAAGAGTGTACAGGACATTCACATACTCCACAGAGAAGTATGAATAACCTTTTACTGGACCAAACCAATTTTTACTGGACATTGCCACATGTCTGACGGACCTTCGAAATGACTGCACTGAACAATTTGAATCACACCTTGCTGGAACCTTCTTCTTCTACGGACAAATATGTTTTTTATATCGATCGCAAATCCAAAATGGCCACAACAACAAAATATATTTGAACACAGGACCTATAATGTGGAAATAAATAAAATACTTTTGAGCTAGATCTGATTGAACTCTAACTTGCATATGAATAATCAGGTGAGCGATACAGCGTAAGATGAGCCGCCAGTTTTTTTTTCTTATAAAGAACAAGCTTGATTTAATCCAAGCTGTACATGAATGAATAAGAAAAGTTTGAAGATACCAAAGGTGCAATCATAAGCCGTAACTAGAAGGATAGACAATGCAATGGCCCCCCAAAAGGACAAACAATGATATTCAAAACATTGCACAGAAAACTAAAGATCGAGCAACACTAACCCCACTAAAAAACCGAGGGTGGACTCAGGTACTACGGAATAATAACAGTTTCTGGTCCACTTGTGACACCTGACACTTTACTCCTGTTACAAACCTGGTGATAAGTCAGAAATGAGGACAGGACTGGATTATGATTACGACAAACATATTCCTTGACGGTTAACAAGGTCATGGTGGCAAGGGAAAAACTTACAAAGTGATGATTTCAACATAACCACTAGGAACTAATGGTTCAGTAGCTTCTTTGTCAGCAGCAAACTTCTATCAAGGAAATCCTGACAGGAACCACAAGCTCAGGAATATCGTATCAACTGAGAGATATATACTCCATATGCAGGTACCGGTGTTGCTGCAATGTTGCTGAATATAAATAGAAAGTTCTCAATGGGAAAATTTACATCATATCTTTTGTCATAAAGTTTCGTTGATAACAGTTCGTCGTGATCAATTTCAAGTTGCAGTCAAGGTATGAAGCAGATCTAGATGTATCTGTGGTATCCTTTATTTCTAGCTCAAAGCGATAGATGTGATCAACAAAATCACCAAACTTGTATTCATCATGGAGTATATATATCTCAGATGATACGATATTCCAGAGCTTGTGGTTCCTATCAGGATTTCCTTGATAGAGGGTTGCTGCTAACAAGGAAGCTACTGAACTAAGGGTTCCTTTTGGTAATATTGAAGTCATCACTTCGAAAATTTTACGGTCGCCACCATGACATGGTTGACCGTTATGGAATATCTGTGTCACAAATGACCACGGATATTTTCCACTTGTCGTAAGCACTTCCCGGTCCTTTCATCATTCACGACTAATTACCAGGTTTGTAACTAGATTAACCATTGGCCATTTTGTTGTCTGTTTTTCCTCGATATACGGATTCTGATTGCCCTTTTGGCATCTTCAAACTCTTCTATGTAAACCACTAACCAGTTTATTTCTGTCTATCATCTCTAACAGTTATAAAGTACTATATACAAAGTCAGTGATTTGTTTTTCAGTCATTCAGTTTCCAATGATGGGCACAGTTGAGGAAGTGAAAGAGCTTATTTTAAAGGGCATGTTCATGGCATATGAAAACCGAGTCTGCTTAGCTGGTGCCTGCAATGTGGGGAAATCTACCCTCGCCAGTATTTTTCTTGGTGAGGAGATTCCACAAAGTTGGAAATCAACTAACGGACTAATTATTTATTTTGGAAGAAATGGGATACATTTGAAAGACAAAACAATGGTTCCATTGAGAAAAGGTAATACAACTTAAAACTACTTAAATGTATTGTTAAACAGTAACAACTTTATTATCCCATCGCCAAAGAAGTTGCAAAGGGATATAGCAACACTACCATCTGTCCGTCCTTCCGTAACATCCTTGTGAACACTCTAGAATCAAAATCCTTCAATGGATTTTTACCAACCTTGGTACATACTTAGTCCTTAAGAGAATCTGGAACCCTATTGATTTTCAAGGTCAAAGGTCAAGGTCACCAGGTAAATTTTTTACCGCATAACATCGTTATGAACACTTTAGAATCAACATCCAATAATTTTTTACCAAACTTGGTACATACTTAGTCCTTAAATCTGAAACCCTATTGTCATGGTCATAGGTCAAAGATCAAGGTCACCGGGTCAAATTATTTACTGTTGAACACTCTAGAATCAACATACTTCAATGGATTTTTCCCAAACTTGGCACATAATTAGTCCTTAGGAGAGTCTGGAACCCTACTGATTTGCAAGGTCATAGGTCTAAGGTTAAGGTCACAGGGTCTACTTTTTACCCTGTAACATTCCTGTGAACACTCTAGAATCGACATCCTTCAATGTATTTTGACCAAACTAGGTACATACTTAGTCCTTAGGAGAGTCTGGAACACTATTGATTTTCAAGGTCACAGGGTCTCATTTTTACCTTGTAACATCCTTGTGAACACTCTAGAATCAACATCCTTCAATGGATTTTGACCAAACATGGTACATACTTAGTCCTTACGAGAATCTGGAACCCTATTGATTTTCAAGGTCAAAGGTCAAGGTCACCGGTTCAAATGTTTAGGCAAGGGGATTTGTGTTGCCCTTGTTTATGTTGTAAAAAAATTAAGGGCCAAGAACCAATATCAGTCATAACTGTCAGTAATTATTGAGCCATATCTGACTAACTAGACACATAATGGTAGAAAACATATTATACAGAACTGATTAGGGCAAGAACCAACATCAGTCAATCATGTCAGTAATTATTGAGCCATATCTGACTAACTAGACACACAATGGTAGAAAACATATTATACAGAATTGATTAGGGCAAGAACCAACATCAGTCATAACTGTCAGTAATTATTGAGCCATATCTGACTAACTAGACACATAATGGTAGAAAACATATTATACATAACTGATTAGGGCAAGAACCAACATCAGTCATAACTGTAAGTAATTATTGAGATATATCATGAATAAGTAGACAAACAATGGTAGAATTATACCATGCATGAATAATTTATAAAAGGAAACATGCATATTATCATTAAGCCATTTACTTGGTATGAATAATTTTGAACCATAAATTGAACTCGAAATATATTTATGAATTGTTATATATGGTAAAGTGTCTACCCCATGTACATCTTTATTTGCTAACTAAATACTAGTATTGCATTTATCTTCCGGAAACAATATAAATTGCACTACATTATCATGTTCTGATGGTCATGTTTTGTCTAAAGTACTACGTGGCCAGCCAGACATGAAGCAAGAAAAACATCCTTCCAAATATGGTGAAAGTTTGCCAAAGCAAAGTACAATAATGAGGCCTCCCCCTGCTGCCAAAGAAGCGATAGCATCTGAGAAACATCCAGCTGCCAAAAGTAAAGCCATTTTATCTGAGAGAACTGACACAGCACTTGTCAAAGGAGCAAGTATGGAAGACACACATGAAGGACAGTCCAAACCACAACTACAGGCCCAGAAGATGTCAAAGCAAAGCTACATTACAATTCACAAGGATATAAAAGAGGAATTAGGAAAAGGAAATTATAAAGTGAATATAGCCCCATCAGATCTTGTTGATTTTGGAGGACAGAAATCATTTGACATGACACATCAGTTATTTATACAACATAAAGGAGAGTATATTTTGATGTTTAATGGCAGATTTGATCTCTGTGATCCTTTACCAGAATACCCACAAGGAGATGTTACTACAGAATGTAAGTTAGTGTAAATAAGTTTTTTGTCTTTTCTGGTTTTGTATACATATGTATTCCTGTTTCTAGTGGCTAAATCATAGTTGTGATTGTTGACATATGTCCTTATTTGGCATGTCTGAATCAGAGTTGTGTTTGTAGACACCTGTCCCTATATGTATTGTCTGAATTAGAGATGTTTTTGTAGACACCTGTCCCTACTTATAGTGTCTGAATCAGGGTTGTTTTCGAGGACACATGTCCCTATTTGTAGTGTCTGAATCGGAGTTGTTTTTGTATACACATGTCCATATTTGTAGTGTCTAAATATAATTGGTTTTGAGGATGCCTGTCTCTATTTGTAGTGTCTGGATCAGAGTTATATTTTAGGACATTTGTCCCTATTTCTAGTTTCTGATTCAGTTTTGTTTTGTAGACACCTGTCCCTATTTGTAGTGTCTGAATCAGAGTTGTTTTGAGGACACCTGTCCCTATTTGTAGTGTCTGAATCAGAGTTGTGTTTGTAGACACCTGTCTCTATTAATAGTGACTGATTCAGGCTTGTTTTTGTAAACACCTGTGTCCATTTGTAGTGTCTGAATTATAGTTGGGTTTTGAAATCAGAGTTTTTTCAGACACCTTTCCTGTGTATTGTCTGAATCACACAAACAACTGTGATTCCAACACCATTCCTTATTTGTGGTTATTGATGAAATAAATAGTTATTACTACAGCAGACACACAGAAACAACTCATCTTATCAGGTATACAACATTATGTGATAAAGTTTGACAGTTGCGACAGGTCGATGGTTTTCTCGGGGTCCTCCAGCTTCCTCCACCAATAAAACTCACTGCCACATTATTATACAATTACTGCACTTGAACGAGATCAGTATGAGGTTTTATGGAGCAGAGTACAACAATATTGAATGAGGCGAAGCCGAGTTCAATATTGTTGTACTCTGCTACATAAAACCTCGTATTGATCAAGATCAAGTGTAGTAATTGTTTTATTACATAAGGCTCTATCTATTTTACTCTAATTTTGAAATTTTTGAAAATTTTATCATTTTGAAATTTTTGGAGAATTTTGAAATCTTATGATGAAATTTTTGAATTTTTTTTTCAATTTGAAATTTTAAGAAATTTTTGAAATTTTGAAATTTTTTGAAGTTTGAACTTTAAACAAGTTTTTTTTTTTAATTTTATAATTTTGAAATTTTTTGTACATTTTGAAATTTTATGAAATTTTCTAATATATTGATTAGCAAAAAGCAATTTCTGTGCAATAAAAAACCATATTGAACTCTCGTGCCACGTAATTTCATTCATTGATTTTGCACGAGAGTGCAATATGATTTTTTATTGCACAGAAATTGTTTTTTGCTAATCAATATGTTAGAAAATGGAATGTCACGTGTATTGCTTCTGGCCAATAGAAAAACAGTAAAATAGAGCCTTATGTAATAAAACTAAAATATTGTTGAAAGTGGCATTAAACACCATCAAACAAACACACATATCTCACTTTATCGGTAATTTGTTACAGTTTCCTTTGAACTTTGCTACCCGATAAATTTAGTAACAACGTTCAGTTGACCACCAACTCGTGATACTAGAAATTATCAGCTGTTGGTCATTTGTCATGCGCGGTCTAACGTGACGTCACTAAACCTTTCATTCAAAAAAGGTCAGAACACAACAAAAAATCACAAAGCTGTGTTAAAATTGTGCAATTACCGATCAAAAAATTATTAGTATTTTTTTTCGTTCGACAGGGATTATCAGGTACATATCTTGATATGGACCTGATAATCCTTGTCTTGCGAAAAAAATACTAATAATTAATATTTATCACACTTTGAATTAAAGAATAATGATTATTTTACTTTCAGCTATCTTGAAGCATTAGATGAGCTCTCTCCTGAATTATAATATAATGATACTTTTACTTTCAGCTATATTGAAGCATTGGGTGAGCTCTATCCTTTCGTATTGTGCCGATGATGACGACATTCTGCCAATAATACTGTTTGCAGCAACACACAGTGATTTCTATAGTCAGGTTTGATAATTTGTTTTTATTATTATCATCTTGTTAGCTGGCTTGACTTAAAAGTCAATGGGATACTGTTGTCATTTATCATATTATTATATAATTCTAATATGATTTACATAATTAGAAATCATTTACTCTGATTGGGTATAAGCGCTTATGGAGTCCAGGTTTTTGTCAAGTTATTTTTCAAGAGACGATGTTCACCGGACTACGTTTTTCGTAATGTAAACAAAATGAAGGCTTCGATTCCCGATAATAAAAAAAGATAAAAGAAACAATGTTTTACTACTGTTTATAATCGACAATTATTGTTAGATATGAAATAAAAAATAAATTCCAATGAAAGAAAAGCTTTTATTTATTCATTAGTCCCAATGTGATAAACTACATTTTAGCTGTGTTGATTCCACTCTATATTCATGCGCGACACACATCAATGGAATGTATGTGTGCGTACTGGGGGTCCCCAAAGGTAAATTTTCAAAACAAATGAAAAAAAATACTTAGCTACAGAATTATAAGGATTAAGCACATTTTTTCCGGAGTTTATTGATGTATAACCTGGACCAAGTCACTCAAAAACTTACATATTGAAAGTCCTTCGATGCGTTTAATCCTATAATTAATTATGTAGTACAGAATATTAGTTGCAATTTACCATTTTTCAAATAATAGGAAAAAACTAAATAAATGTACTTTACATTCGTATGTTGTGATATTCCATCACTGACCAAAATTATAGACAACCATTATCAAAGCGAGCAATTCAACAATTATCAAATTGACCGATTCCACCATTAACTGAATGATCGATTCAATCATTATCAATGTGATTGATTCCACCGTTACCTGAGTGAGCGATTCAACCATTATCAAAATGATCGATTCCATTATTACCTGAGTGAGCGATTCAATCATTATCAAAATGACCGATACAACCATTTTCAAAGTGACCGATTCCACCATGATCAAAGTGAGCATTTCCAAGACCCATGAAGGTTGTTATTTATACTGATAGAAGGATTTGTCGTAATTTATGATAAGATCAAAAAAGTATGAATATACAGTTTGTACAGTCTTTACAGCAGTGAACATTGCCAATTTGTAATTAGGGACCATTACAGGTAGGCCTTGTTCAATTTCCTACTTTTATTTAAAAAAAATTCTGTTCTGGGGTTATGCTCCTTCGTAAGCCGAGATCTATTGATTGTTTTTTCATTTACAGAAATATCGTATTGACAGAAGCAAAAAGTTGACCAAAGACCTTCAAGAACTGTTTCAAAATCATGAACAACATAAGCGCATAATATTCGATGACATCTTCTTTATAAATGGAAAAGATGAAAATGACCCTGAAATCAATCGACTGAAGACCAAGCTAGTTGAGGTAGCATTTAAGCAAAAGTCATGGGAAAAAAGAATGCCTATGGCTTGGGTCCCACTGGATCTACAATTTTCTGAGATGAGATCAAACAATACGACCCTAATTTCAAAAGAAGATCTAACAGCCTTGAATAGAAGTAATGAGGACCTTGCACTTACTGACACACAAATTGAGAATTTCTTAAAAGCTCAACATTCCGTAGGCAAAATTTTATATTTTGACCAACATGGACTTGAGAAATTCATAATTGTACATCCACAATCATTGGTAAATATCTTAAGATCTTTCATCACAGATGAACATTTCTGGCCCGATGATAAAAGCCTCCGAGATATTCTAAGTACTATGAATAATACAGGAGAAATCCCCCAAAAAAATCTACTCAAGCTTTGGTCACAGAAGGAATTTTACCAACACATGCCAAGCAATGACATGAAAGAGTTTATAATACAAATCCTGGTTCACTTAGACATTCTTGTGGAACCAAAACATTATAGACAAGAACAGAAGTCGAAGGTCCAGTCATACCTGGTACCATGCATAATAAAACGTAAACTACCACTCACCGACGTTTATTATAAATCAAGAGAAGATAAGATGATATACTTAACTTATAAACTTTTAAAATCGTCCATACCTGCTGCCTTGTCTTTTAAGTTAACTGGTGCTGCAATGAATGTTTGGCCTTTAAAGGAAGCGCCAGAAGGTGTTTGTTTATATCATCAAGCTGCAATTCTTTGTATTGATAGAGCAAATGAGTTGCATATTTCGGTGAAAGATAATAAGATCATTATCTACTTAATAAACGAAAAACCAAAGCGTTTCATATCACCAAACATTGCATCCATTGTACAAGAATGCCTAACATTGACATTGGAAAATGTATTTGCGTTCTATCTCAAAAGCTTTGGAAAATCGCTCTCTACATCCAAGGTATCAAATTTGTTTGAAATAGAAGTCGGAGAATGGTGTGACACAGGAGCGTGTTATATATCAGTTCCAGAAGTAAAAGCAAAGCGGAAATGGACATGTAAGAATGAGAAGACACACAAGTTTCCACTTTTCTGGATATTTGACAAGGTAAGTTTGATGTTCTTTAATCTTCATTATTTTTTTTATTGTTTTTTGTTTTGTATTTTTTTTTCAAATTCATAGACACATTAAATAAACACTGTTTCTGTTCTTATTCAATATTTCAACATAAATCATTTATAAAGAAAACTCAAAAGCCTGTATTTGGTATATCAGTTCACTACGACTTCACAGTAAGCTACATCTTATTTTAATCAAATAAAAAATGTCCAAAAGCACTGCATGTCATCGACTACTGCACAATATAAAAGACAGTCTACAAATAATATATCATGACAATATATATAGGCATCGATCTTCATACTTATATTGAATATTTTGTAAACAATAGACATTAAATATTTAGTAAACAATAATTACTGTGTGTGTATCTAGTACTGTGCTCGATGAATGGCAATTTCCTTTCTGTCCTTTTAACATGAAAATATCATGCAAATTGTTCCCTTAACAGGTGACAATAAAATATCAACTAATTAGATACAATGTAAACATAATGTAGACATATGAACACGTGTTCATAGTAAAACATATAGTAAACAAATATACAGAGAACAACATATAGTTTAACATAGAACCATATGGAAAATAAAAAAAGCAACGAAACCAATTAACATATGTTGGTATTAAATCTGACCATAGTTGTGATTGTATTAGTTTACTAGGAATGTGTTGTCATTATATTCTACATTATAATTTTAGACACAAGACACGTGTGATAAAAGATGTCCAGGTAATTTTATACTATAATTTTATACACAAGACACGTGTGATGAAAAATGTTCAGGTAATTTTATACTATTATTTTAGACACAAGACACGTGTTGTGAAACATGTTCAGGTGATTTTATAATTGTAGGCACAAGACTCATATGTCTTTGGCGATGAAAGATATGCAAATAATTTTATGCTATTATTTTAGACACACACATGTAATAAAAGATGTACAGATAATTTTATAGGATAATTTTAGGCACAAGACATATGTCTTTTGTGATGAAAGATGTGTAAATAAATGTATACTATTATTTTAGACACACACACACACACGTAATAAAAGATGTACAGGTAATTTTATATGATAATTTTAGGCATAAGACATAAATATCTTTTGTGATGAAAGATGTGCAAGTAATTTAATACTTGTTCAGTAGAAACAAATCATTTTATGTTTTTAGCTCACCTGGCATCCGTCTGTGGTACGTTGTATGATCTTCTCCTCTGAAACCACCTAACCAAATTAATCCAAGCCTGGCAGGGATGGGTCCCTTTCAAAATTTCGTCTGACATCCCCGCCCTGCATTTAAGATGGAGACTGTTACTAAAAATAGACATTTCCTCAATTGTCCATTGCTGGTCTATTATATATCAAACGAGCTCATTGTTTAACGTTAGCTACATGGCAATTAGTAATCTAACATTAATTTATGGTTTAATTTGTTTTCCCTTTCTGTCGATTTATACCGATCATGCAAATTAGGCATATCTGGATTAAAGTTCACAATTCATCTCCTCAGAATCCACTGAACCAAATTTTTATGAGAAGGTACTTGTGTGATCCTCACTCAATATTGTATCTAATATCCCCACATTATATTCAACATGGCAGCCATTTAAAACAAGTGAATTTATTTGTCTATTTCTGCATTATTATCAGTCAAAATGATCTCATATCTTAACTCCAGCTGCATTATAATGAATTGTTGATTATATCGTCCAAGTTTTCCTGTGATATGTATTCTTTTCTGTCGACATATATATACCGATTATGTATATTTTTAGAAAACAAGGATCATATTAAAATCTTCTGTCCAGAAATCTGAGCTGAAATGATATTTGTCTGGCTCACTTTCAAAATCCTGTTTGAAACTACCACATCCAAGATGGCTGGCATTACTGTAGTAGAATGTTCATTAAACAAAATTTAGAAGTGAAATAGAAAACTAGGTGATCGGTTACAGAGTAAAGGGGGCCTCTAGTTTGTATATATTTCTTGCTTACCTCGTGACTCTTTTTTTTTTAATGTAAAATATTCCTCAATTTACATGCGCTAATATTTTAATATGTAACATACGCTATTCACTTCGTTCAATAATGGGGCCCGGGTGGCTCAATGAGTTAGGTCGTTGGATCTAACAACTCATACAAGGCTATCACCAATACGGCCTGAGTTCGCGCCCGGCTTTGTAAATTACAAAAAAGGGTGCACTCGACTCGCATCCACAAGTGATAAAGTTTACCAGTTGCTTGCCCATGATCGGTGGTTCTCTCCGGGTACTCCGGCTTCCTCCACCACTAAAACTGGTCGCCATGATATAGCTGAAATATTGTTGAAAGTGGCGTTAAAACACCAAAAATCAATCAAATCGTTCAATACTCAGTTTGTGTATATTATCATGGGTACTCTACAATCCCTGACCCTAATCAACAGTACAAACCAACAATAAACAAAGCATGGAGAAAACCAGAAATGAAATCAGTAATTATCCTACTACATGTTTGACAGTCATTGAGTACTGTAGTGACCTGAATAAAATATATATTATCTCCCTTTTTATATACTATATCTATATTATCTCCCCTTTTATATATTATAAGTTTCTTAACTGCAGATCTTGACACCAAGGATTTGTCATTGTGTACTCTAATGACCTGTATAAAATATATATTATCTCCCATTGTATATTTGATATTTATATTATCTCCTCTTTTATATTTGATATGTCTTAACTGCAGGTTTTGACACCCATGATTTGACATTGCGTCCTACTGACCAACATCTTGTTAGACTGGCTGGTCTTGTACCTGTTTGTACATTTTATAAGCTTGTCATCAATTTAGGATTGTCCAACATTTCATGGAATAATATTTTAGAACAGTATCAAAGATAATAAAAAAGTCGTGAACTTTGTGGCCCTTTGTGAATGGAGACAGCAAAAGTACAGCAATATGGAGACAATATCATTTAAGGATTTATCTGATGCTTTAACTGAAGTTGATTATGACCAGCATGTTCTCTGTCAGGCAGGTAATAACTAGTCATATCTGACTGGTTCTGTGTCAGGTAGGTAATACCTAATGTCATATCTGACTGGTTCTGTGTCAGGTAGGTAATAACTAATGTCATATCTGACTGGTTCTATGTCAGATAGGTAATAAGTAATGTCATATTTGACTGGTTCTGTGTCAGATAGGTAATAACTAAAGTTGTATCTGACTGGTTCCATGTCAGGTAGGTAATAACTAATGTCATATCTGGCTGGTTTTATGTCAGGTGGGTAATGACTAATGTCATATCTGACTGGTTCTATGTCAGGTATGTAATAACTAATGTCATATTTGACTGGTTCTGTGTCAGATAGGTAATAACTAATGTCATATCTGACTGGTTATATATCAGGCGGGTAATAAATAATATCATATGTGACTGGTTCTATGTAAATGCGACACAGAATACTAAACAGATGAGCAACATGAACCCCATCAAATCTGGGGGTGAAACTAGGTGCTCATGAAGGGTAAGCATGTTCTGCTTCTTATAATACACTCGCCTTGTTACTCATATATACAGTTAAATCTTGTAAAAGTCTAGGCAGTGATAAAGCCAAGACAAATCTATGTAGAAATTAAAAGATACATTGTCATTTGAGGTATTGGTAATTTGTAGTGTTTAAGCAGAACGTGATGACTACCGTAAAATTTTTGTAGCGATGACTTCAACCTAGGAGCACCTCTCCGCTGTTTTATATTTGATACATAATTATCTTGCTTAGCGACTCATTTGTGTATTACAGGTATTCAAGGAGGACACGAAGGTTTTGGGTATGTAAAATCTTTAATATACAAAATCAAATAGATGGACTAGGTATGGTAAGTTTTATAAATGCAATAATTCTGGATGCAGTATAGAATATTTAATATTTCTACCTAATTTCGCATCTTTTTGATGTCTCTTTAGCTCAAATGACCAGAGGACAAGGAAGTTTTAAGCATCGATTTTTGTCCACCACTTATAGCTTTTCCGACCCCTTAATTTCAATGGGCTGAATAAAGAATATTGGTACCAGTCATATAGTCCTAACTCCCCAAAGCGTATTATCAAAGTTGGCGAAATTTGTCGGACCCAATGGAAAACCAGACAAACCACAGGCCTTCTGTATTATTACTCAGCAAACCCCAGTCCTTCTGTATTAATACCTGACAACCCCCAGCCCTTCTCTATTATTACTTAACAAACCCAGCCCTTCTCTATTATTACCTTACCATCCCAGTCCTTCTTTATTATTACCTGACAAACCCCAGTCCTTCTGTATTATTACCTGACAAGCCCCAGCCCTTCTCTATTATTACCTGACAAACCCCAGTCCTTCTGTATTACTACCTGACAATCCCCAGCCCTTCTTTGTTATTACCTGACAAACCCCAGGTCTTCTCTATTATTACCTGACATACCCCAGCCCTTCTCTATTATTACATGACAAACCCCAGACCTTCTTTATTATCACCTGACAAACCCCAGCCCTTCTTTATTATTACCTGCCAAACCCCAGCCCTTCTCTATTATTACCTGACAAACCCCAGTCCTTCTCTATTATTACCTGCCAAACCCCAGCCCTTCTCTATTATTACCTGACAAATCCCAGCCCTTCTCTATTATTACCTGACAATCCCCAGCCCTTCTCTTTTATTACATGACAAACCCCAGCCCTTCTCTATTATTATCCGAGAAACCCCAGTCCTTCTCTATTATTACCTGACAAAGCCCAGCCCTTCTCTATTATTACCCGACAAACCTGACTGACAAGGCATCACCTATCCTGCTCCTTAAGAAGTAGTTAACAACTCTTGTGGATATAGCACTTGAAAACGTCCCCAGTTCCCAGTTTAGGAAGTACGATGCATGTTGCTTCAATTAAATTATCCATACAGAGGACCAACAATCAGTCAATATAGCTGAAATTCAGTTCGTATGACAAGTAGTCTATTATGGTAACAGGTAACAGGTAACATAACGATGGACGTCTAGAATTTCGTAAGGGGAAAATCAGTTAAAATGTGTTCTCTAAATTAATCAAAATGTGCCCAAAACTGTTTTGCTAATTACTGAGACGTTAGTGTTATCATCTGAAAATGGAAATTAAAAAAAAAAAATGGATTTAAATGCATCCTATGAACTGTGCAATATATCAATCGAGATATGTGAGTAGCCATTGTTTACTTTGTTTAATTGAATTCAACTCACCTGTGTGGATATACAAGTACTATGTATACATGTATCGTATAATTGGACTATATACTAGTAAACTATAAATGACATTAAATAACATCATCTCAGTAACTACAATAACTATAAATGACATTAAATAACATCATCTCAGTAACTACTATAGTATAGTATAATATAATATAAGTATATGAGAAGAGCTATTAGAATGGGAAAAAATAATCAAGAAAAAAATGGTGGCCGAACAAATGGTAGGAATAGAAGCAATAAACAACAGAAAACTTAATTTTCCGCCCTTACGTCTGAACAACGCAAACGCTTCCTCTCCAGTGAAACATCTGACATTGGCGAAGAAGCCGAGGCACTTCTAGATGCAGTTCTAGGCGCACTTAGTAGCAATGAGACAATAGACCGTTTCGTATCTGCACTAGTCGGTATACCCGAAATAAAAGCAAAACTAATAGAACACCTTGTTCCTTCCCTAGAAAATCAAATAGCTGAAGTTATACAGCCTTTAAAACAAGACATAATACATCTCGAAGACAAACTTACTGAAACTGACATGAGAACGGACGCTCTTGAGCAGTATGGCAGGCGGCATAGCTTAAGGATGTCTGGCATACCGGAATCGGATAAAGAACATACTGATATGCTCATTTGTGAATTTCTACAGAATGAACTAAATATTGAAATAAACTTGGGCAATATTGATCGTTCGCATCGGGTAGGTCAGAACAAACCCAACTTAAATAAACCTATAGCTGTACGGTTTATCAATTACCGCCTCAAAGAACACGTGTACGCTAGTCGAATGTACCTTAAAAGGGGTTATTATATTAACGAATCATTATCCAAAGGAAGATCAAGTTTATTCTATAAGGCTAGACAACTGAAAAAACAAAAGTTAATCCTTGATACGTGGACAAGAGATGGTAACATTTTTGTAAAAACCCAAGATAGTACCGTTAAAGTATGTACACGGGAAAGTCAATTGCCGATCACATTTGCTCCAAAGCTTTGGGTTCCTAAACCATTCAAAACTGGACAGAAACCAAAACCAAATGAACAAGAACCAGCTCACAAGTCCAAGAATAACGTCGTAATTGTAACTGAAGTCCAGGTTCATTCCAATCTTGAACCTTGTACAGCTAACAACAGGCCGGGTGAAGAAATTGAACCCCTTTCGTCTACAGTAATTAATGCGTCGGACAATGTAAAAAAAAAAACAAAAACAAAAAACAAACAAAATGATACCAGGATTAACTTAATTTTTTTTGTAAATGTTTACTTTTTAGGAAAATTCCAATTGATAATGTGGTTACTTCTGTGTTACTTTAAACAAATTTACCGTGACTCGGTATATTAATAATATTAGTATATAAGAAACGTGTTTGTCATATTAAATGTTTACCGTTTTCAAGGAAATTCCAATTTATACTGGTTACTCCTGTGTTATTTTAAACAAATTTACACTCTATATTAATATTACCGGAGAGACATCAAACCAGTCAAATATATAAGTTGGAATTTAATATTCTATAAATAGAAACTATATGGATTACCATTATATAATTGGTTTTCCCCTTATCTATCATTTATCTTTATGCATGTGTATTATATTA
>MJUT01037652.1:351302-364167 GCA_002080005.1 Gigantidas platifrons
AAAAAAAAAAGAACACCAATCGTATATTTTGCAGCATAACTGTTTAATGATAGCTTAAGCAAATAATTTATGGACAGTTGAAAATTTTCAAAAAAATCGTAGATAATATACCTTTAAACTCCACTATCTATCTCCCCTGATGTCATTCATTATAAATGTATCATCACACCCGTAGCTATCATACGATATGTTAGAGCAGTGAATGATAGTGATCATGCTTAAAGCAAATTTGGCCATCTTCCATTTTTCGTGTTTTGCAAAGTTCATTGCTAAACAGTTAAAGACACATTTAGAAATCACCACCATGACCTTCTGTTCTAATGGTGTCTTGAACTTATGCCAACATTTCGAAATTTCATTTTTAAGGAACGTCAACAAACAATAGGTGTTTATATAACAATTAATGACAATTACAGGTGAGCTCATACTTGTCGATTTAGAATATAGAGATCTCTAATTAAAATATTAAAATAATTCTGTGTTGAAAATTTTTATTAAAAATATAAATTCAATATGTAAGAAACATTCTTTAAATAATTATTGATAATATGAGTACAAACAAAATGTGTGTATAAAAAAATTAAATTAAAATAGTTTGAACAATGATGTACTTAAACAATTTCAAAATATTATAATAAAAAAATTATGTTTAACAATTTGATATATATTTTTGCATTTTGTAATGTGATACCTGTGCACAGTGTTAATCATGTGCATATTTCTTTTTATTTACAGAAATGATAATAAAGTATACCTTTATATTACTTGTATTGCATTTAAAATTAATTGTGGACTTTTATATCTCCCCCCATTTAACACTAATTAAACAGCATCAAATCTTTTTATACAAAACCAGTCATGTTTATATAATAATTTACCTGGCTAACGGAAGAGGTACTATTACAAAAAAAATCGCGGAAATGATGTATAATTTCTAGCGGAAAAGAGTTATTTTTTTCACGGAAAAGAGTATCCGATTCGCGGAAGTGTAAAACGGCATATAAAGATTAACCCATTCAACCTATGCCAACATTTGTTCTTACCTTGTATACCTATATTGTTTTAAATGTTGGCATAGGTTGAATGAACCGTTCTAAACAAGCTCCACACATGATCACCATTTTACTTTTATTGACGCCTTTAACCAGCTATTAGATATTGAGTTGGTCAGGTTCCTGTACTTGAATACATTTTAAAATGAAAAGGAAACCAATAGATATTATGAAGTGTGGAATAAGTAGCTATTCCTGACCAAAATACATTTTTGATTACTTCTTTTGAACAGAAGGGAAACGGACATGTGTCAACTGATTTCAATCACTTTTTTTTTCTAAGATTCTTGGAATATATTTTAAAACGACAAAAGCCACCCACAACACACACTTCCTCCTGTCTGAACAATAAGTCGCTGCTTACACCTGAAACTGGTCAAACTTTTATAATATTTAGGATCATAGACTTTCGATTTTAGATAATCACTATTATATGTTGCATTTTCTACACTCCAAAATAATTATGATCTTC
This sequence comes from Gigantidas platifrons, assembly GCA_002080005.1. Taxonomy (NCBI): domain Eukaryota; kingdom Metazoa; phylum Mollusca; class Bivalvia; order Mytilida; family Modiolidae; genus Gigantidas; species Gigantidas platifrons. The sequence goes on from MJUT01037652.1 coordinate 352,827, forward strand.
CAGACACAGTTTCTATTACCATCGGTACCACTGAAATGAAGTTCATCTTGTCGGATTGAAATCCACGCTGAATTTGGTCTAAACCATAAGGAATAAAACACACAGAAGAAAAAATCCTGTAATTTACTTGCCATCTACCCCTCATATTCGACAGCAAAGACAGAACTACACCCCCGTCCCCCCTTTTCTGCATGCTTGCCAGTAAGTAGAACGTCCTAGTTAATGAACCAAGCAATTCTTGACCAATATTGAATAACATATACCTGATATTTAGACCGATTAGAGCAAAATATGTTATCATAATAAAGTCTTCATTGTATTACAAACACAGAGGCCGGTAACAACCATATCAAGAAATAACACAAATATAGGGATTTTCCTGATTTCGTGCGATTGTTGTTACCGGCCGGGATTCGTGTCATTTTGTGTGATGATTAACTTAGATAGATAGATAGCTAGATAGATAGATTTATTTGATTAAATATCAACAGCAAACATTACAAATACAGTAAACATACAATTTATAAGACAATGTAAAACAATGCAAAGTATTAAAATATAATAAGACATACAATATACAAAACGGTCTACAAAACTCTAACTTTATAACCAAACCGGCCCCTGTGAGTGTAATTATATATATTGCGAGATCTGATATTTGAGTGATATTTTACAAATTGAACGACCTGCTCAGGTGGTAATTCTAATGTTTACACACATACCTATCGATTTAAGAATGTGAACGATTAAAGATCATTAAAATAGGGGGAATCAGCTTAGTTTACGTTTAACACACATACCTATTATTTTCTTTTCGCCACACAACTGGCTTGTCTCTACATCACCGTCTTTCCCTTTCACCTTTTCTCCAAAAAGACTAACTATTTTCTCCATGGTAATGATGGTCTATATTTACTGTGGTGCTGGAAAATAATACGAGTTTAAATACCGGCCAATATGTTGATCATGTGTCTATTTATAACTATGACATACATGACTACATGTAGGGCAAATATCTAAAAATAAATATATGATATAGGATGACAAGACAAAATTCTTCACATTTTTTCTATGAAATCGATTTCTTTTCATTTCTAGAATAAATGAGAAATTATTAAAGTTGAGTCACACAGAATATGTTGATAATGAAATGATTCTACTTTATAATACAGATAATGAAATGATTCTACTTTATTATATACAGATAATGAAGTGTTTCTACTTTCACTTTTGTATCCATCGTCTAATTATATAGATCTACTTGTTCGTTTGAACTATGCAAATAGAGAGTGTGAAAAATAAATACAATACAATATTTGATTAAAGTCTCATCTCTCATTACAATTATAATACAATTTTAAACATAAAATGCAACATATATTAAAACGAGAGCCATTCTGTATTGAATTACAAGAGACTAAGACAAATAACAATATTAATATATATTTATACACAAAAAGAATAAAATTATGTACAATATAAAATATTTCTTCGAGCATTTAAAATGAAATAACAGGTTTTGGCACATATTCTTATCATATTTACATCCGAATATAAATTTTCTGAGTATCACTAAAAGACATACAATCACTGTTTACATTTTGAACTAAATAAAACAACGTATAATTTGAAATTGTTTCTATTTGAAGATCATTAAACTTGGCTATTAAGCATATTCCATTACTCTTATAATTATTTTTAATAAGGGATCAGACTCATGATTTGCCTTTTTAAAGCGATTATACCCAACAACTGAAAACAGCAACAAACATATGACACGTATACAAACATGTATCTCTGACAAATAGCCATGCTTTGGTGATTCAAATATAATTACTAACAGTCTCCCTAGAATGATTCTATACGATGATCATCAATTGTTGGTAGACAACTGTTTGTTTGTTGGATAGTGTTTAACGCCACTTTCAACAATATTTCAGTTATATCGTGGAGGTCAGTTTTATTGGTGGATGAAACAAGAGGACCCGGAGAAAACCACCGCCTTGTCGCAAGTCACTGACAAACTTTATCACATATATATATATATGTGTGTTGTTCCCCAAAATCAGTGGTGATAGGCAGTGATTGCATAGCTAGATGTAAATCCAACTACCATAGGACTACGGCCATGAAGGCTCATCGGGAGACAACTGATCAGACCATGAATGACCGTTGCTAGCTGCGGAACCATAGTTTTTATCCCTTTTTTTGTAATTGTTATGTGACCATATCTATAGAGCTACGGTTTTCACCCGATTGTAAACTTGCGGAATTTTGACTCTAACTGAGGTCAAGGGTAAGGGTTGACTCTAACTGAGGTCAAGGGTAAGGGTTGACTCTAACTGAGGTCAAGGGTAAGGGTTGTGGTGTTTAACGCCTCTTTCAACAATATTTCAGTCATATCGTGGCAGTTAGTTTTATTGGTGGAGGAAACCGGAGAAAAACAACGACCTATCGCAATTAAGTCACTGACAAACCTTATCACATGATGGTGTATCGAGTACACTTCGACTGAGCGGGATTCGTACTCACAACTTTAGTGGTGATAAACATTGATTGGATAGTTAGTTGTAAAACCAACTACCATACGACCACGTGTTAACTACGAAATTAATTGGAACGGAAATAAATTTATCATTGCCCGGGTGTATCCCAGATTGTTGAAAGGGGTTCTTTAAGAGTATCCCAAATTGTTGAAAGGGGTTCTTTAAGTGTATCCCAAATTGTTGAATGGGGTTCTTCAAGTGTATCCCAGCAACATTTTGACTGTATTGTGATGATGCTTTAGTATTGAAGATAGCTGAGGATCTAACTTACTTTCACACTGACGGTACAAGTCGTCGAGGTACATTTTGTAGGCACAAAATGCGTACTTTATTGGTATAAAACAGGCATTGTTGTAGACGACCAACATCTTTAACCACAGGACCACAGTAACCCCTGGAAACGTATCGACTTCAAAATTTTGTTTCACATATTTCATGTAATATATTAATGGGTAACTTTGTGTTGTTGAAAATATGATCTTGTTATTAGAGATATTACCAATATTGCACGTCAACTCGAAATAGTTATCCCATGACATAGCTTAAAAATTGTTGAGTTAAGCAACAATTTCTCACTCACGAAATAGTTATCAGATGAAATGTAGGTAATATGTTCCTTATCCTGTCAACTTTACATGAGACATATATATGATACATATCAGAAATATAAAAAATATAGGATTGATTCAGGTTGGAACATCTGACGACACGTGGTTCTATGTTTTGGCGTTATTTCATGAGAAATGGTTGGGATGTAAGGGGATATGAATGAAATATCTGAAAAATAAGGTACAAATCCACGTTTGTTTGTTTGATGGTGTTTAACGCCATTTTCAACAATATTTCAGTTTTTTTTTGGTGGAGAAAACAAGAGGACCAGGAGAAAACCACCGACTTGTCACAAGTCACTGAAGTACTTTATCACACAATGTTGTACACCTCGCCCTGATCGCGATTTGAACCCACAAGATCAGTGGTGCTACATGTAGGCACTGATTGCATAGGTAATTGTAAATCCAACTACCATACGTTCACGGCCACGACGACTCAAAAAATCCACGTAGATCTGAGATAAAATATTATACATGAAACTGAAATAATATTACACATGAAACTGAAGGAAAGATCATTCTAAATCAGAGTCCAAATCAACAATTAATGGACACATTTAATGTTCTTTATCTCATACTTACTATTGGTGTCATTAATTAATTGATTGTTTTGTCGGGAAATCATGTTTTATTAATGTTATTTGTATTCATATACGAATATACTGATGTCCAAAACGATTTTCATGTCAGATGTTGTTCGTGCCGATTAACAGTAACACGACGGGTGTCACAAGTGGAGCAAGAACCACTAACACTCCAAGAGCACATGAGTTCATCCTCGGCTTTTAGTGGGGTTGGCTTAGTTCGATCTGTAGTTTTCTGTGTTATGTTTTGTAGATTATTTGTTCTCTTTTCTTTTCTTGTATTGTTTGTCATTATTCGATTTACGGCTTTTGATTGTCTCCCTTTTATATCTTCAAACTTTTCTTAAATAAACTCATCCTTTGGATTCGTTTGTTTAAGGGGTTACCATACACTACAGGGAGATAACTCTTTAAAATCAGTTGAACGTTTTCATCTTATGATGTTTGTATGCAGATTTCAAGCATCTCGGTGATCAAAACCACAGAGAGAAAAGCTGCTATGTGGCTAGTGAATTGATAGTTTGTTGGTCGGAATTTGTTAAAATTTTGATATTTATTACAGTGGATATATTCAAACACACTGCCAAAAAAAAAAAAATTAAAAATAAACGAGCAGATCAAATTTTACCTGAAGTGTATGGTACCACCTTAAATTAAATAAAAGAACCGCCTAGCGCTTGAATGCAGGACGTATCCCCCACACTTGCATAATATTTAGTTTTATATATTTATAGAAAGCAGCCTTGCAGTCTTAATGTATAACATACTTACAAGCCACATGCAAAGATTATTCATATCTATCCATGTTTACTAAAGTTATCACGTAAACAAGACACAATTCTCAAAATTGGTGATTTGTCAACCAAAAACGAGCATTTCCCCCCAAAACCCTTGCTTCAAATATTTCCATGTAAGAACCCATCCAAGATAATGATATTTACAAGCCACATGCAAAACATTATTCAAATCTATCCATGTTTACTCAAGTTATCGCGTAAACAAGAAAGTGTGACGGATGGACAGACAGACGGTCGGCCGCTATTACTATATCCCCTCATCGCTATCGCGGGGGAATAATAATTCGTAAGAACCGTAGTATAAAAAATACATATAACCGCCACGATATAGTTAAACAATTGTTGAAAGTGGCGTTAAATACCATAAACCTAACCCTATAATACATACACGTTACGATTCTTGTATGAAAGACAAAATAAATGTACTGTACATTGTACATTAACAATATAAACCATGTAAATTGGTTATCAATATCTCTACAACATACATGTATGTAATGTAATCTCTGTTATAACATTTCTTGGCATTCACTAATGAAAATGTTGTGTGTGTAGAGGTCATTACAATACAATACACTGATATTGTTCCATTCATATGTACTTAGTAATATCTAATTATTAGCTTACGATAAGAGTAACATTTGCTATTATCCTTATGCACATAAAACATGTGTTACCAGAATAGGTTTAAATTTCTGGAAATTTTCATGGACTTGTCTTTGATTCACTGTTTGATAATGTTTCAGTTTGAGTGAACAGTCAAACTAAAGTGCTCCGTTCATGGCTAGGTGTACTCTATACAACATTATGTGATAAAGTTCGTCAGTTTCGTGCGACATGTCGGTGGTTTTCTCGGAGTACTCCGGTCTCCTGCACCAATAAAACTAACCTCCGCGTTATAATTGGAATATTGTTGAAAGTGGCGTTAAACACAACACCATCAACCAAAATCAAACAATCGAAATAAAGTGTTAGTATGAACTTGAGTTCATACAATAATTTTAAAATGTTTTTGAACATCCAATGATTTTTCAGGAACTAATTTAACATAAAGATTTCGTCATTTATTTCAGCTGAACAAAAAGTACGATAACACAATAATATACATATATAACATACCACTGATGTCACAATAATTATACTGAACACTGAACACACATTTACAAAACAACATGATAGCATCTACTGTGACAATGTGTTTTAGTGAACTTCTACAAATACTACTACAACAGCATGTCCGGCTCAAGTAGGAATCTTAGTATTTTAAGCAATAGAAAAAGTTCTGACATGGATTTAAAGAGGAAAATATCGCTTCACATCCAATATGTCAATTAAAGCTCATGAACATAGAGTTAATTCTGATATAAATGTTGAATTATATGTTATCCAGGTGCTAGAAAGTGTATATAATATCAAATTTTCTGCTTTGGATGTATGAACCCTTAGTCGTCTTGATGCACCCGAATAGGTATCAAATGAAAATACAGTAAGTTCAGGTTCTACTAGTTTATTATAGAACATTATTGCAGTTAAAAATAAGAAACGTTGTGACCGTGGTCGCACAGTAATTTAATATCATACAGATTTGCTAGATACATGCAACAGATCGGTGGTTTTTATTCAGGTACTCCGGTTTCTCCCACCAATAAAATCTACCGCTAGGTATAGCTGAAATATTGTTAAAAATGTCCTTGCATAGCCTAAGCCAACCCGCGAATACCATCGTTAATATTACAATTACAGCCTTTCGTGAAAGGCGATATAAAAATCTTGAAATCGCCAAACATGACAAGGGTGTAAATACTTTCAGCAATTCTATTGGATAAAAATACAACGCAGTCATGAAGCATCAAAATTGAAGACAACTGATTGGTGTAAATATAAAAATTGTTCTGCTATTAACAGATGCGACACAATGTAAGGAAAAGCGGGTTCAATTTTCATACTTTGATGATGATTTAGACTGATTCTTTGATCCGTACTCTTAGGTCCAGCTGTTAATTGTCTTTTGACAGATGTTGATTACGTAATTGTCAATCAACATGCAAGTTTATCCAGACTGGCTGTATTCATAATTCATCATGGTCTTTTTTTTGTTCATCAAGGTCTATCCGGGGAAAGATTTCAGACCATAATGTGACTGCGTCTTGTTTTAAGAAACTTTTAAGTGTAATCGGAACATCGAAGTCCAGATATATTCGGCCATTTGTGTCATATGGGATCCAAGACATGGCGCCTTTACCTCCATTTGGAGAACTAAAACATAAAAAGAATAAAAAAATATATATTTCACTACCATCCACATATACATAATGTATGTTCAAAACATTAAATTAGAAACACTATTTTATGTAAAATGTTACTCGTGTTAACTTCTTTCCAAAGATATTTAAAACTAAAACTTACATTTTAATATAAAGTGTTATTCTAGAATGTAATAAGTTTTAAACAGGTTCAAGAGAGAGACAGTATAAGGCATGTATTGCGAATTGATTTTTTACATAAGTACATTATAAAGGAGAAATTCTAATTTTGTAATGTATGGGTTTGGTATTTGGTGTTTAACGCCACTTGTATAATGTACATTTGGTATTAGCTGTTTTATTTCAGCATGACTTAAGATTGATTAACTCGTAATCAAGAAAAAGTGTCCGCATGGAAAGACAGCTATAAACCCCCATAAAACAGGGATTCTAATATGATGTCCTTCAAACGCCTTGGGTCCAAACCCGTGGTAAAATATGCGTATATTGGTTTATCATCCTTCCCTCCGGCTATATCTACCTGCTGGCTCCATAAACAAAACTCGTATCAAAGTCCGCGTGAGCTGAGCAGGACTTATCAAGTCAGCAGGAGTTATCACCAAATTATCCTAACATTTAAACTATAATTCCTGTGAAGATGGCAAAAATAAATAAAATTCATCTACACCATTAGCTAGTTAACATTATTTTTTAAAACATATATCAAATTAAGAACTGTCCCGTTAGAAATATCAACAAACATCGTCCTACAAAAATGTACTTTACACAATTCTTGATAACCTCTCCTCAGACGTCATAATTTTTTACGTCATAAAGGAGGTTGTGACCGTCATGTTTTCTAAACCGGAACGGCATTGGTAAGCAAAACCTTTAATGAAAATGGGTGACTTTGATGTTTGTAATAAAAAAAAAATGAATATCCCCATTAAAGGGAAAATCCAACAATCTTAACATTTATATAAATCTGTAAAAATGAATGGTATATTTTGCAAACTACTTATGAACTACGGTTTTGGGGAAGCGTATTTTGAATATTTTGAATCATGTAATTTTTCCCGCGAAAAATACAAATATAGATGTATCCGTGTTTATGGTTGATTTAAGGATGATAAACATGTCATCTGAATGTGAATATAATTGATACTGAAAAATATCAGCCTGCTCGACAGAATATGAAGTTTGTGACTCGTTCGCTACGCTCACTCGCCAACAAACTACATATTCTGGCTCGACAGGCTGATATTTTCGGTATCAATCAATTCACATCCAGATAACATATACATATCAGCTGATCGCCAACGTCATAATTTGCTTCGGCTGTTCAAATACCGTATTTGTCGTATTAGAATATAAATAATTCATGGGGCTTGAATATATATATATTGATTTTACCTCGCTATAGGTCGTGGTAAAATATTTGGCATAAAGGGCCAACCCATGGTAAAATCAGTATATATTCAAGTCCCCATGAATTATTTCTTAAATATACTATTGTACATAAACTGGATTGACCTCAAATGATAAATCCTTCCACTATATATGTATTATCATATGACCCCAGAAATCGTTAAATGCAGTAATTTACCAACCCTGTCTTAGCAAATGATGTCCAGTACTGGATCAGTTTCTTAGATAGATCTTTCTCTTCTTCCGTAAGATCTGCTTCCCCAGCTTTAAACATGAACAATAATTCATCTCCATGACCACACCCCTCAAACCATTCTGGTGGGGGTCCACCGAAAGGTTCTGGACTAATTTTCGAAAAGCGATATTGATATGTCTTCCCCTTTCCTCCTATATGATACTCCAACATCTTGACTGTTGGGTAAGTAAACATTATGTCTGCTAAGGCATGTGTTGATCTCCTACTTTGTTCTATCAGGGACCCATCCTCATAGTAAAAGTCACAAAGTTTGCGTTTAATTGTTTCATCGTTTTTCAAATATAATTCTACGTAGGGCGAGATTAAGGCTTCACAAACGACTTTGTGTGGAATACCTTCTGTTAAATTGAACGCATAGTGTTCCTGCATTTCAGGAAATATAATCATATACAGTAACGATCCTTCATTAGATGTTGTTCCAGCTATAAAATCGAGAGAGCGAAAAAACGTCGATACCTCTGACGTCGCATCTTCTAGCTGTTTAATCGGATTTTCTGGAAATAACTCGCCATCAACAACGGGGTAACTTTGTGATTTAAAGAAAACCTGTCGTTCCAATACATCGGGCGACATTGAAGAATAAAACTCGCCAATTTCTAACATTTCTTCGACTGATTTATCCCTCAGACAGTCCACAAATTTATACATGTCATCGATTGGACATTCGGATTTAATCGATAATCTTTTCGCGTAATTCCTAATTTCCGTTGACGTACGCATTAAGATTTTACTATGGACTCCACTCTGAGATATTACGCGTTGAAATAGTCCTTTATTAGAGGGAATAAGAGATTGAAGAGATGTACTATATCCACCAGCAGATTCACCAAAAATCGTTACAGAGTCTGGATTCCCTCCAAATGCTTCAATATTATCATGGACCCATTGCAAAGCCAGCTTTTGATCCCATAAACCGTAATTGCCTCTTGCGGCAGGATGATCAACAGCAAAGAAACCAAAGATACCTAGTCTATAATGGAAAGAGACCAGGATGACATCCCCTTCCATCGACAGTCGTGGGGAAGTATCATCGTGTCCAAACCCCACTTCTAGTCCACCTCCATGAATCCACACCATGACCGACAATGATTTATTTTGTTCTAGGACCTTTGGCACAATCACATTGATAAATAAACAATCCTCGGACGTCTTAAATCTGGGTAAATCTGGCATGAATTCTGGAATATTTTGTGGACATGCTGCACCGTATGTAGTAGCATCTAAGGTGTCTTTCCATGTTCCGAATGGTATAGATTTTTTGAATCGTAGTGGTCCAGTTGGAGGCTTACCAAATGGAATTCCACGGAATTCGTAGAACGGTTCTCCGGTTTCGGCATAGATTTCTTTTATTCCCTTGATCGGTCCTGATGGTGTCTCCAACATTACAGTTTCTATTTGATCGTCAGCGTTGTATCCTGTTGTTACCATGGAGAGACAACACAGTAATAGCCACTGATTCATGTTGAGGAATTTTCACCTAAAACAACAATGAAATATCATAGTATTTATTGATTGATATAGTTATTACTTTTCCACTTTATTGAACTGGGCAATTAATACTAAGCAACAAGAACAATTCATGCTGGTTACCATGTTTCTTTAGAAATTAATTGTTTGGTTGATTGTTAAATAAATGCGTGAAAATGTGAAAATATATCATCTATATTCCAAAATGTAAGCATTACAATACATGTACATAATTTATATAAATATTAGAACGATAATATAACCCACAAGCTAATGTGATATTAGCTCTTATCCTGGTGTACGGAATATGTATCCGTGAACATAGAGACTAGACAAATTCAACCATAGTCCCATTTCTTCTTGGGAATGTTCTGTGTTTCTATCTAATAAGGGATATTATATGTTGTAGCGTAAATACGCATTTTTCCTTTGATGTTTTTATGCAGTAATGAACTTAAAAATAGTGAACTTTTACAAACCATGGCCTAACATGAAGATCTTGATGTTATTCCATTATTTTGACATCACATGAGAATAATAGTTAAGTTTCTATGGAAGTGGGAGGAGCGTAAGTCATGGATTAATATAAAGATCTACATGTTATTTCATGGTTAATGCGGACCTCGACGAAAGCACCCAATATTGATTTCTGCTACAAACCATATATACCGTGGATCTTACTCATGAACTTATTTAAACCAACCCATCCTTCGAATTCGTTGGTTTAAATAAGTTAATTCGTAAGTCCATGGTATATTATATGAATAACAGATATATTACGGATTTAACCATCGCTTTTTTAAAATACAAAATCCAACTGTATTAAATAAATTTGCATCTTTTATTTTCATTTTTCGTACTTCTAGATGTCCGTTTCCGTACCTTTGACGCCATTCTTCAATGACATCAAAATATGTGTCACGTCATATTTCATGTATTGGGTGTCTGATGAAGGAAAATACTGTACTAAATTTCCAAATCAATACAATTTCATATGTAGTAAATTTTTATAAACTTTATAAATATAACATTAATATATCACATAAAAACAATGTGTTTGCGAAACAATTTCAATAATTTAAATGTCAACAACATGTAAATAAAACCTTGGTGTGGCCCCATGACGTCGAAAGTTTTCAAGGCTCAAAATTTTGTATATTTTGTTGTTCATCACGTTATGGTACAGCCGTGGAACATAGGAGGTTCCTGAATCGATCAGGTATTTGTGATAGAATTATCTGTTGTAATATTATTTTTGTTCATACAGCCGTTTTGATTATAAAAACAGCATTTATTATTACGTATTATTCTATTGATTCAGTGAAGCGTAATTTTTTGTCGTCCATGTTGCTATCGTTTTAGGAGACTGAAATATATACCCCATATGTTTTCCGAATATATGCTGACAT
>MJUT01037652.1:406546-417321 GCA_002080005.1 Gigantidas platifrons
ATAACATTTTCTACCTAAGTGCCCCTTTGTAAATGACGTCACACATATATTGTGCAACAAACTAAACTGAAATCAGCTCATGCACTGGTCGAATAAAGCGATATAAACAAACTATTAATATTATATAAATAAAGCTTTGTTTTGTGACGTCAGAGGTTAGAGGTAGAAGATGTCTTTACAACTATGTAAATATGTGTTGCTAAGTTTCTATTAAATAAGAAAATTGGCAGATATATTCAATGGAATAAAGGATAAATAAATAGTTGGTAGAATATAGCGTGATTTGACTTGTTCACCAATGCATATAACCCTTAGAATAGCAAACCGTTTAACATTTAATTTGTCTTTAAATTAGACTATAAGTAGTAGGTATTGTATGTATTGAGTTCTACAGTTTTGGCTTCACAGCCTGTGGTAATTATTAGAGATGATGATATGTAGTGTTATGCCAACTCAGCAATTATTCAGCTATATCACGGCGAGTGTAATTATTAGAAATTATAAACTTCTAAAATATGTATTATAATAATAGTTATTACGAATGTATATGGAATTTCGTTTATGAACTCATATATACTAGTACATACCGATGGCTGTGTTGCTTAGCACATCATAATTATCTGCTACAACAGGGTTACATTGTGGAAATGCTTTGAATTCTGTATAGTCTGTACTTCTAAAAATGTAACAAAATGAACTTGTCGTGATGATATGCTTTATGTTTTTGATACAAACATATGTTGCAAGTACATTTTAACAGATTTTGAACAAATCGATATGTTTCCATATATTATATATCATCGACTTGCCTTTTTCTATTTGAATTTGGAACTATTACGGCAGTGTGGTATTTCTTGCTTTCCATTTCATTACATGTACATTATGTTGTTTAGATCATACTTTGAACCAATAGCCTGAAGAATTTCGCATGCTTATTTTGATTGAAATCTAAAATTAGCTATGAACCTATACATGACATTGCTACATGACTAATATTAAAATGACAACCACAAATGATTTATATGAATGCAAATATATGACCATGGATGTCATTTATAGTTTTCAGTTGTTGATTTCAATACAACTCACAGGAATTTCATTTTCAAGTTATACCATTGCCTTCTGTGGCTGTTATTGCTGTGTTTTAGGAATACTGGAGGTTGTTGTTGTTAGTTATAGGTTGATGGTGCTCAATGCCACTTTCAATAATATTTCTGCTCCATCGTGGTGGTCAGTTTTATTGCTGGAGGAAACGTGAGTACCCGGAGAAAACCACCGACCAGTCGCAAATCACTGACAACCTTTATCACACAATGTTGTATCGAGTGTACCTCTTCATGAAAGGAGTTTTAATTTAATTTAATGCTTTATTTATTTATAGAGGATTACAAACAGCCGAAGGCTACAAAGTTGGTCTCCTCAACATACATATGATACAAAACATTATATACAAGACAAGACAAACAATACAACAGTCTATCTCACACTCAATCACTCATAATAGTTAATGCAAATTATATTTTCAATTGCAATTTAAAATATTTGCAAAGCATACCATTTATAGAAATCTATTGCTATTTTCAATGAATTCATATACAAACTGAAATATAACTATGTTATCATCCATAGATAAATCATCACTTCCTTGAAGAAAAAGCTCAACTAAATACGTGTTTAATTCATTTTTGAAACTATTTAAATTCACATTTGGACAGAGCAATGATTTAATCTTGTGAAAAAGTGTTTTTCTCAATTCATCATGTTTATCGCAGTAAAGAAAAAAGTGCTGAGAAGTTTCAGGCTTACTGAGGCTACACCTATTACATAATCGTGATGGTATAAGATTATAACTGTAAAGATGGTCATTTACGCCACTTAGACCAAGTCTTAGACGTGTGTGATTAATTTTTCCTAGACCGAAGCCTTTAGAGTATATCTTTTTTGTGTTAAATTCATTTAAATGATGATAAACCAACTCCTTAAAATTATTCAGAGAATTTGAGTCCTTAATAAACGATGGGAGAAAATTCCAGTCTCTAATTGTAGCTGGAAAGTAGGAGGTTTGATATTTAACTGTACGTGTATATAAAGGTAGAACGAAGTCCTTTCTGCGAAGGTTATAATTTTCTGTATTATGATTTACAAGTGGACAAGATTCGCTAAGGTAATTTGGACACTGTTTGTTTTTTTATTTTGTAGAATAAAGTAAGCCTATGGATTTTCCGCCGAATATGTAGTGGAGATAGTCCTAGCTCATTTAATAAGTCTTTATGTTTTGTTATTTTAAAAGCACCCGTTGAGAGAATCGCTGCTCTTCTTTGAACCTTCTCCAAGAATTCAGATTCGTAATTTAAACAATTATCATATAACACGTCACCATAATCTAGAATAGGTCTGACTATAGTCTTGTACAGTTTTCAAGAGATATTCTAGGTAGAAGTCTTTTCATTCTGAACATAACATCAAAACGCTTGTTTGCCTTTTTACATATTTCTGTGATATGTTTTCGCCACGATAGATTTTTGGAAAGTATTAAACCTAAATGTTTATGTTCATCTACTTCTTTTAGACTAACTCTATTTAAATAAAGGGCAGGATATACATTTTGAGGTGATACTCTATTAGAAAATATCATGAATTCAGTTTTATTTGGATTGAAAGTAATTCTCCACTGGGCTGACCATTTATTTAATCTCTCTAAATCATTATTTAAAATATCAAATGGCTCATTATCCTCAAGGGTTTTTATCAGTGTCGTGTCATCAGCAAAGAGCTTTATGTCGCTTTCAATATTAATAGTAATGTCATTAATATAAACTAAAAACAGCAAAGGGCCTAAAATAGATCCCTGAGGAACTCCAGCACTTGTGTATTTTACATTTGAACACTTACCATTAATGACAACTTTTTGTGATCTATTCGAGAGATAGTCTTTGATCCAATTTAATACATTACCACATAAACCTAATTGTTTCAATTTAAAACATAAACCTTCATACCACACTTTATCGAAAGCTTTTGATACATCCAAGAATATAGCACATGTGTCCTTACCTTCATTAATAGACTTGTAAATTTTGTGAAACATACTTACCAGAAGATTAATAGTGGAGTCATTTCTTTTAAAGCCACTGTTGTTTTCAATTAGTAAATTGTTCTCTATTAGAAATTCATATAATATTTTAAATACAATTTTTTCTAAACATTTTGATATCGATGATAATAATGCTATGGGTCTGTAGTTTGATTTATTTTGTTTATCACCATTTTTAAAAACAGGACAGACATTTGATACTTTCCATTTTGATGGAAATACTCCATGTGACAAACAATAATTGAATATTTTTGTAAAAGGTTTACATAGAGTATGAGCACATTTCCTTAAAATTATGTTATTCAGACCATCAGAACCCGATGACTTATTTATATTTATTTTAGATAGTAATTTTAAAACTTCACTTTCAATGGTTTCAAGAACTTCTAACTTATTATTACAAAGTAGTTCAAAATGGGGTAGGGGTGGAGGATTTGTGTCATCAAGTCTCATATACGAAGAAAAGAACTCATTAAATATTTCTGCTTTATGTACATCGTCGGATATTGTACTTGAATTTTCAATAAGAGGTGGTATACAATGCTGAGATTTAGAACCCAAGATGGATTTACTAAGTGACCAAAATTTCTTCACATCTAATTTATCATCTGATAATTTATTTATTGTATTCTCAGAATATCTTTTAAAAGCTTCTGTTTTCAATCGATTTGCTTCTCTTCTAGCTATAATGTATCTTAATTTATTTTCGTCCGTGGGAACTGTTTTATATCTATTGAATGCTCTGTCTCTAAATCTAAAAGCACGCCTTACTTCATTAGACATCCATGGTTTATCTTTAGGTCTGATTGTTACAACTTTGTTAATAATATGCTCTCTTAAAATTGAAAATAATAAATCATATGTATACTGTATAATGTCATCTATGTCATCAAATACTAGGAAAGCAGTAGAAAAAGGAGCAGTGGATAATGAATTATTTAATTTAGTAAAATCTACAGTCTTATAATCCCACACTTCGCGATAATAAGCATGCTGTTTATAAGATTTTA
This sequence comes from Gigantidas platifrons, assembly GCA_002080005.1. Lineage (NCBI taxonomy): Eukaryota > Metazoa > Mollusca > Bivalvia > Mytilida > Modiolidae > Gigantidas > Gigantidas platifrons. The sequence goes on from MJUT01037652.1 coordinate 410,651, forward strand.
TATTAAACTTACAAAATATTGTACAATGATCTAAATTTGATAACGGGGAGGTAACTCCTGACTCCGTTATAAGGTAAGGGGCATCACAAAATATTAAATCTAATAAGCTTTCAGAGTTGTCATTATATCTTGTTGGTTCTTTAATTATTTGATCAAAATTCCTTGATTCACTTAATTCCACTAGTTTATTGCCTAATTCACTAGCTATATGGTTATCTGACCATTTATTACATTTGTCATTAAAATCCCCAAGAATAAGCACAGCATCAGGTGAATCAAGTTTAACAGTGTCAATACTATCCTGAAGTTTTGTCAAAAATGTATGTTTTTCATCAGCTGGTTGATTAGGAGGTCTATAACATGATCCAATTAATATATTTAATTTTTCAATTTGTATTTCTATCCATATGAGTTCAATGCCATCTGATTCATAAGCTAAATTTCTTTTCGATTTTAGTGAATTTGAAACATAAATACAAACCCTTCCATATCCACAATCTGAGTCTCGATCACGCCTATACAAAGTATAATTTTCAATTCTAATCTCGTCGTCTAGTGTTTTACTACTTAACCAAGTTTCCGACATGCAAATAATATCAAACTTACCTGTTGTGCATAAAATAGATTCTATTTCTTCAAGTTTCATTGTGTTACTCTTTGTTTCCTTATCAAATGCAAGAAGACTTCTACAATTTATATGACAAATTGAAAGGTTATCAACTTTAGGGCCTGGATGAGGATAAATATTTCCAGAAATTACCAGTAATAACAATAAGACAGCTGAAAGTTTGAATTTAGACTGACACTTTTCAATTAATGTAACACAGGTACAAAATAGGTACATGTATTGCATTTTACTTATATATTTATGATTTAACAAGAACACAACATCATGGTCATAACTCTGTCTCAAATTCCAAGATCCAATACTACAACGATACTGTTGAAAGGAGTTGAAACTCACAACTTTTGTGGTGATAGGCACTGGTAGTTGTATAACATGCGATTATGACCACGAGGGTCACTGTTAATTATATTGTAAACCATTACCGTTGTATTTTAATTTCTATTTGTGGTTAATTTATGTGAATAAATGCGCGAAATGACACAACGTGGTTAAATTTGAAGCAATGTGTCGTTTTAAAGTTTCATAAATTTTTTTTTCCTTTAATATGAAAATATGTTATGCTACAAAAAAAAAACAAACGAACACACGTTATTACCTCATTTGTTCCCTTTTCTGCAGTCGAAAACCTGTAAATGATAAAGGTTTCTGTCAGTTGTTTCTAATATTGATAAAGGAGTATATATATATGTGTATCTTCACAAACTCGGAAAACTTGAAAGCTTCAAATTGTCCAAATGAACCTACACATAAACGATACTGTTGTATGCTTCAAATTAGTTAAAAAAACATCGTCCCTTTATATTCTCATGAAGATATCTTGTACTTTATCACTGCAGAATTCGTATGAACATCGACTGTAATGTGGGCTACTAACTTCCTCATGGTTACTATTGTCTTGAGTTATTCAGAATTTAACATTTATTCCCATCAACATTATAGCATGTTTTCTTTTATTATGACTGTCCGTTCGGTTATAAGTGAGGGTTAATATTTTTACTTACGTGTGGAAAACAGTTTGAGGTTTTATTTGAGAACATTTTTGGATACATACGGCATAAGTATCAAATTCGAATGTTTTTATCGTTCCACCGGGTCATATTTCATTTTAAAGAGCAGCCCTTCGACTTTTTCTATGACATGATTCGTTTATTTTTTTTAGCTATACAGAACAGAGTAATGCGTGTTCATCCGAACAGACTAGCATATAATATTCACCATGTTTATTGTGTAGAGGACATTGCATCGATACCTAAGTCGCGATAGAACCAATGGACGTTGTAAGGCAGGACAACAACATTGTAACATATTACACTATCACGTATTATATGATCTTTTATATTTTGTTGTCGTTATACATTTTTACATATGGTACCTAGCTATATTATGATGCTTTGGAGACTTTGCTTAGTGTCAAATATGTTGTCGTGTAAGAAATAGTTACAACTTACGACAGAATACAACAAAGGAAACGGCAATGATAATACACAGTAACCCAATGACCAATGATGAGATTCCAGCTGCAAATAGTCCATTACTGTCTTGAATGGTTGTGACAGAGTTGGTCTGACTTTGTGCTGGAACTTAAAATAAATGTTCATTTCATACATTTTATTTAAACTAAATATGTTTAATTCTGTAAGTATTTTGTAGCGTTAGGTAATTATTAATATTATATATTTTTCAAGTATTAAGCTTAAAACAAAACATAGAAAGTTTTTTTTATCGTTTGTTTGTATATGTATTGCCATTGGAGATCCAGTCATCAAGACGGGAGGTTTGGAGTTTTATTAACCAGTATGACTCCGCAACAGCTTAATGCCTGCCCCCAATCAAAACCTGGATTTCTGATTGGTATGTAGTGCTGTTTGCGTTCAGTGAATTTCTTTTTCGTTGATACTGGTGGAATTGCTTATCTTCACTGTCTAAACTTTCTGTTCATAGAGAGAACTAACCATTAATACACAAAAAACGTTCGTCATAGTTTATACGGCACAAACCAAAAAAATCATGATATTTGCAATTTGCAATTTGCATATTCCTGTTGTAAATGTTTTTAAGCATTATCTACTTGTCCAGTCTTCCAGTTCAAGATCGAAAAGCACGTCCGTATGATCATCATGAAGATATCAAAGGTGTAATCAGAAGTCAAAAGAGGACAGACAATGCACTGGTCACAATGAAAAAAGACAAAAAAGAAAACAACAGTCAACAAAACAATATATAGAAAATTAAATATTTAGCATCAAGAACTCCACTGAAAACCGGCAGGGAACTCATAGAATAATATCATAAATAAAACATGAAGCCACATAGTTGATTAAAGACAGAAAATCATCTTAAACGGAAGTCGTAGCGAACATCATAACACGGAATTAAAACAGGAAGACATGCGATGGAACAAAATAAGCAACGCGAACAGGTTCCAGTTAAGATAACGGCACCTGTCATGTTTCTCTAAAAATAATCCAACTTCCAGACAATAGTATGGTTCAAAATAATAATAATGGAATGTATGGAATAGCACGGCCAATGACATGATAAACATGTTTGGAAATCAGCTAATAATATTTATTTAAGTTGCATAATCATGTTCTGACAGTAAACTTAAAATTCTAGGAGTAATAATTTTCGTTTTGGAATACTCAGACGTTATGATCCACAATGGAATAATTTAGTTTAGTCAAACTAAATACATAATCAAAATGTTTAAACATTAGTCACGCAAATTAATTAATAAAAACAGATTATAAAAAAAATTATATTTACCTTTCTGAATAACAGTGAATGTTCTTCTGAAGCTGCCAATGCTGTTAGTTGCAATGACGATGTAATAACCAAACTGGGTGGAGTTTATTGTTTGTATAAAGATATATGATGTGTATGTAAAGCCACTTGAACTATTGTATGACTGTATTACGTCGTCTATATCATCTTCCTGTCTAAATATCCACTGTATATAGGTTGGAAGTGGGCTTGATATCAGGTTGACGGTAATGTTTAATGACGTTCCATTTTTCATGCCAATTAATTCAGATGAACTTGGAATATCCACATTCAAACGAGGTTCGACTAAAATAAACAAAAGCAAATGCACGATAGAAAACTATGTTAAATTACGCCATCTCCTCATGCAATAGTATTAAAACATTGGACTTCTCTACCCGTTATAATTCCTTACTGAAATGTGAAAAACAACTTAAAAGAATACGTTCAACAACTTTTTATGAAAAATAAAGACCAACACAGAAACAGATACCTTGTTTTAGGAAGGGATAAATCTTACTGATTTCTACCAAAACAATTTCACAGAAACTTATACCAACAAAATTATCGAGTTTTTGATTGGCAGCATATTTGTAATGTATGATGTACACGTTTTTCAACAGAAAATCTTAATTACGATAAAATATACTTTTTGGAGGTAGGTACTGAATTCATCCGCTGCCGAAAATCAATCGTGTAGATAAAAAGTGGACCTATGGGTAACTATATTTGTATTCAAGTCACAAGGAAAAGGTGAGAGTATGGATGAAGACGGATTACTTTGCCTTGCAACACAACCATCCACCAGTGTGCGTTCCTACCAAACTGACGATGTTGCCAGGTTGGCTACAATATGTATACCGTATCAGCGATACATGGACGGATTTTTCATTTGATTTGTCTCGAGGACGGATAGCGACGAATAACAGGCTCTTTTATAATATTAATTGAAATGCAAAATACCAATAGAAAATAACTTCTTATTCTATTAAATCAATGCTATAGTGATCGATAGTAAGCCACAGAATATAAAAGAATGGTTGATTTGATTTGATTTTTGGTGTTTAACTATATTTCAGCTATAGAAACTTACACAGTATATTCAAAGACGTTTCTGCTGATCTAACCTTCTGTCTCCCCTCAATATTAACAGCTTCACAGAAGATAACTTTGTTGTGATCAACATCTCTCCCTTTATAAACCAGGCTACTAGAAGATATAAACTTGTCAGCACCCGGTTGTGGCGGGTGTGGTGTCGCGTGATTGGTCACGTTCTGTCCACCAATATACCACAGTATCCAGGCAGCAGGACGAACTGGGTCTGTAGTACATGTAAATGTCTGTGTCTGTCTTTCTATAATATCCAATACATTGTTGTCACCACTTGGGGTGAATGCCACAGTTGTCACCGGTACTGTAATATAAATAATAATAATCAGATAATATTGAATCAATTCTTATGGAAGTAGCCATCGCATCATATGCCATTCTTATCATTTTGATAGGTAAAGGAAATATAAAGATTATATATATATACATAAAATTATGTATACAAAGTATATTTATACACAAGAAACCGGCTTTTGTGCGAGTAGCATGCGATTAAATGTTTTTTTATATCAAAGAAAACCAACTTGATTTGTAAAATAGTTTTATCCCACACTATCGCTGGGGGTGTTTTAAAAAAGAAAATAATGTTACCCATGTTAAAGCTACATGCATACAATAGGTTCCATGAATGATTTCTTAAATAGCAATGTGTGACAAAAGAGAGAATTGCCTCTGTTGCACACGATATATGTGTATAACTTTGCAGCATTTACATTTATTCCCTCAAATGTTCAGCATTGGACTACTATTTCTGAGAGTGTAAACATGCAATAATGTTGAAATATTGTTAATAAACTACTGAACCACGGGTTCCACTTTGTTAAGTTGAAGTCATCACTTCGAATGTTTTACGTTAAGGAATATCTGTGTCACAAATGCTTTTTTTTTCGTGACCTAACGACCAATCTAAAATTTGTGAGATATTCTACTGCTGTAACAACTTCTAAATGCCGAATCAGTAACCGAATAACTCCGAACGGAATGTAATCGTTTCAATTTCCCCAACGGGTGAAGTGTGGAAAGTATTGAAGTGTGAACAGCAATGCGTTAACGACAATGGTGGTGTACTGGTAAGAGTACATAAAAACAGCAACAGACGCACACACATTCTTTCAAACGACCGAAATAAACAAGACCATGAGTTATGGCGCTAAAAATCTAAGTCCAGGAATTGTGCATGCACAAAAACGCGGCGAGGTTAAACTGGCCAATGGCTCCCCGAACTACAATACAGATATAAACAAGCTATGAAAACATCTTCGTTTTCATTCAAAAAGACCACACACTATCACAAAAATGGAAGGCAACAGTTCAATAATCAATGGTTGTTTCGTGGCATCTTAACGCAGAAGGAAGAAAAAGGGGAAAAAAAAGTACATGCATTTTAAAGCAATAGGCTGTAGTAATGATAACTTTTTCGTACGGTTGCAACATTGTTAAAGTATTATGCATAGAACATATAATACTCATAATATTTGCGTTAAAACGGAATGATACATTGTAGAAAGGATAAAAACACAAAGAAAGTAATGGACATGTATTTATTAGTATATTTTACTTCATCATGAGGTAAACTATCATGCAATGGATAAACAAGCCACATGGATCCATTTTGAAATAACATAGGAATAGGTTATTGGTAACCTGGGTTTTATTGGAATAATAAGACAGTTGAATATTAAAATGTGAATATTGCCTAATAAGGTAGTTAAATCGGGAAGTTTTGTTTTACAAAGAATGTCACATTAGGTCATCTCAGGTAGTTGTCACTGATCATTTGGCTTACGTGTGTTGGAAATACACGCTCTTTATTATCACACCTTAGCAAAATATAACATTAGATGAAATAAAGAAAATGATATATTCTAATGAACATTTGATTATTTGCAACGTAAATGGTCGGTCTATGTCCTTCTTGCTTATTTCCAATCGTCAAACTTCCCGTTGTGTTTGCAACATACTGTGCATACCGTCACAGATTGCTACAAAGTGCATCACATACTACTCACAATCTAATATATTTCTTTTTTGTGTTACTGTCGAATTAACAAATTCACTTCAAACACAGACAATACCACAGATGACATACCATGCTGTGTTGTCCTTGTCTATGACTTATCGGCGAATATGATTTAACACCGGATTCGTAATATGAAATCAAGATTTTTTT
>MJUT01037652.1:429014-480740 GCA_002080005.1 Gigantidas platifrons
ATATACACTGAACCAAAAAAGTTTAGCAACAAAATTTAAAAAAATTAGTTTTATTACAAAACTCAACAAAATATATTTTTAACAATAACAAACCGGTATTATCACAAGTCAAAAGCAAAATTAATGTTTATCATTCATATCCCAAAGGAATTTCATTGTATGGAACGCATTAGGTCCAAATGTGGAAATCAGAATAGCGTCAGTCAAAATCAATATCTTGTCCATGCTCCACGTGCATCGATGACAGATTGGCAGCATTTTCGCATTCCGTTGAGAATCTTTTGAATTTGCCGTTGGGGGATTGCATTCCATTCCCTAATCAGTGCATTTTCAAGTTCCTGTAGATTTTGAAAATCACGTTGATTTGTACGGATGCGTCGGTTCAACAGATTCCATACATGTTCGATCGGATTGAGGTCTGGGGATCGACTTGGCCACTCATGAACGTTAATGTTGTTTGTTTGCAACAGATTCATTGTCAGCCGAGCAGTGTGTGGTCTAGCATTGTCCTGTTGAAAATGAAATCCATTATGATTACGCTGGACAAAGAAGGGGAGAGCAACGGGTGTCAAGATGTTGTCACAATAACTCCTGGCATTCAATGTCCCACGAACGGTCATTAAATTTGTTTTTCCACCATAATGAATACCTCCCCAAACCATTAAACTGCCACCTCCGAACATATCCTTCTGCATTACAGTGCTTGCATGATATCGTTCATTCTTCCGACGCCATACCCGTATGCGACCATCGGCGAACTACAATGTAAAACGGGATTCATCGGTAAACATCACTGTTCTCCAGTCCCTGTTTAACCAGCGCAGGTGGCGGTTTGTCCAGATAAGCCTTTGATGTTGATGGTGGGGTGTTAGCTCCATCCCTTTGTGCGGTCTTCGTGCATGTATCCCTAGTCTGTGAAGGCGATTACATACTGTCTGTGCCAAAACACGAACGCCAGTAGTTGCCCTGAGACGATGCACTATTCGCGTGGCCGGAAGAAATTTATCACGTGTAGACGTAAAGCGCAGGTAGCGTTCCTCCCTTGGCGTTAGTTTTTTGGGTTTACCAGATCGTGGCCTATCTCGTGCGGTTCCTGTTTGTCTGTATCTGTTAATCAATCTCCAAACTGTTGACCTATGGACATTAAATTGAACTGCGACGTCTGCAACGCTCATTCCGGCATCAACCATTCCAATAACTCTCTGACTATCATTTTCGGGGAGGCCTGGTCGACGCCCCATCCGGATTTTCAAAAAGTTTTGGTGTTTTTCTTACCAATGGTGTGTCTCTGAACGTCAGTGAAAAACAAATTTTAAATTTCCTTTTAAAAGTACAGGTTAACGAGGTAAAACATCGATTACACGTGCAAAGCTTAAATGGCGCGAAATCAATCACCCGGAAAAAAGTACGACCGTTTAAAATTCCAGGTAAACCTAAAGATTATATCAATAATGTTTAAATATTTTGTTGGCACAAACAAGAAAAATAAATTTGGGGAAAAAAGTGTTGCTAAACTTTTTTGGCTCAGTATATATATATTATCAAAGGCATGGTTGAAATATATGATATAATGAACATTACATGTCAAAATCTGTATCACATGCCATATCAACCCTCGACCTGTATCACCCCTCGGGCCGGTGGCCCTTGGGGTGATATAGGGTTCTCGGGTTGATACAGCATATGATACAGATTTTGACATGTAATGTTCAGTATATAAATAGTCCAATCTCACTTACTTTTTTTATATATGCAAGACTCAGATCGACGTCCAATCCTCAAATCGGCGTCCAATTCTCAAATCGACGTTCAATATGACGTCACTGATGTATACTCCAAAATACGTCACACCCGTTAGGACATGGTTTTGAAACAATGATGGAGAAGGGAGAAGACCAGATTCAGAGTATCGTGATACAATGTACATTCTACTTTAGCGGACCCTAACCTTAAGCTTAGCCCTAACCTTAACCCTTAAACCTAACCCTAACCTTAACCTTAACCTTAACCCTAACCTTACCCCTAACCCTAAACCTAAACCTAACATATTCCTAACCCTAACCCTAAACCTAACCTTAACTCTAAACCACTAACCCTCGCCCTAAACCTCACCTTAACCCTAAATAATATTAATGAATGGGAAAATGATTTAAAAACACAAAACAAAACAACAACTTTAAGAAACAGTTTAAAAAAAAAAACAAAAAAAAAACACGTGTAATGTAGATATGGGAGTTTGGAAAGGCCGCTGATTTGAGAATATTCTAAAATTGGACAGTAATTTGAGATAATGACGTCAGTGGACGCCGATTTGAGGAGTGGACGTCGATCTGAGTCTATCATATATAAACTATTAATTTGTTATAGTAAAACCATAGACAAGAAACATCTTTTAGTACTGTTAGATATAGCTTATTTTAAAATTACATTAACAACAAAATACAGAATGAACTTATAAGAAATATATATATATATATACGAGTATATATGTCTAAATTTTCATATTTTCATAAATTTCTTCTTTCTTCATTAGCTTCTTTTCTGAAACAGAAATGATATGTTTCAAATACAACATCAACATCAACGTTGCAATAATGAAAATAATAATGTCAGTGTCTCAAATTAAACATTTATTATACAGTGTAGATGTATGTTTATCTGTATCTTCATCCGATAGAAACTATTACTATTGATCATAGTCGGTGAGAGGTATACATATATACTAATTAAACCGATCAGACCAATAAATAATATTCGTACAAAATGCCATACATACGCGTATTATCTTACTAATACAGTGTTTGGGTGAATCTATTTTAAAAATAAGACAAATGTAGCCTGGATATTTTTTATTTCCTGTTTGATATAGATTTAAAACTCTAAAATGTATTACCATTTATTCATAATATATCCAAATGACACCGAAATTTGATATTTATCTGACTTGATTACCCATTCATTAGTAAAATCAAGTCTGCATGTTTAAATGTAGTAGACTCAAAATATATGCTACATATAATATAGGAGATTCCAAAATAATAGACTGCTACAGCATTATCGAATATAATTTCTAAAATATGCAGGTTGAATTAGCGCAAGTTTGAAATACAATGTCACATTAATACATATATAGCTAATACATTAATGAATTATTTTGTGTTAATGTCTTATTTGCGTTATTTGTATTTGTTTGCGTCTATTAGTGTCCAACACGTATTGTGTTGTGTTTTTGTTTTGTTTGTACACGTCTTTTGACCCTAAGTTGCCAATTGCTCTGGATTGTTCATGTTTGATTGCACCTTCAGAATTATCTGGCGTTATCTTTATTAATGAATTCAAAAGTGCACACACGTAGATTTAAATGTGTGCATTGTGAACTCCGGGTTTAATAGAAAAACGTGTCTATAATTCTGTACAGCTATTTCTAAAAGGCGATACATACATACCTAGTGTTTACAATAGGTCACGCTCGTTAAAGTAAATGCCTTTAACTTTGATAGTAACGGTCTTAAGTGGAACAACTAACGCTGTTGTCTATTATTGTTACTTAAATCTATCAACATTACTAAAGTCACAAATAATCTGCAACATTAACAAAAAATGTAAACAGCAGGACAAAATATGACATCCTGTATATTAATATACGTATATCATTTTAACAGGAGAACTAGTAACAAGATATGAATAAGACAATAACAGTACCTCTTGGTTGTATATTCAGGCTATTGTAAGTGTGGTCGGTATTCGTGACTGGTAGACATTCCTCGTATGTACTAATACTAAATTTAAATATATGAAAAAAACAACCATATCATCAACTTATTAAATATGACACAATAATTATTCAAGGTTTATAAATGTACACTCATCGCCAGTGATGCGTGTCTTCACGATAGAGAAAACACAAACAACATAACAAATATATGTTAGGATCACCCTAATAACATCAACATCAACACTGACGCTATATGTCTAGAATAAGTTATAATTATGTTTGTCCAATGAAACAAATGTAATATTTAACTGAGTAATAGTGGGCAAAGAAGATCATATCATCATGAATGTACAACATTGTTCCATTTGAATCAAATTCAGTCGTTTATTTATTTACTTTGCTTTGAACTTCAGTTTGTAAAACAGCTATTAGCATTTTAGTTCTCTGGTGTTGTTTCATAGGGAGAGTAATACAAAAAAGGTATTGTTTGGTAATGAACCTGTATTTATTCTTGAATGTCAGCGTATATTTCATATACTAATTTGAAATTCACAGAATAATTTTAGTAATTAGACTATATTCAACAATCTAAGTTGAACAGAACATACATTGAACAGCAAAGTCATTTTTATGGAATTGTCAATTACTAATATGAAATGAAGTGATTAAACAAGAGGGACATATACAATGTCATTACAGAAATATACATTGTAAGAACATAATTGGTATATTACTGGGTACATTGGGTGTCGATGAGGCGTCTGTTTCATTATAATACAATTAATATAATTTTCAAAACTAGGAAGAACAAAGTGATTTCTATCTTTCTGTTGTATCAAGAATTTCAACAGTTGCCGAACATAACTAAAATAATTTAATTTAAGAAAAGCGTACTTGCTGTCTGCCTGTTTCTCGTTAATGGCAACTGGTCCTGAAAAAGAGAAAGCAATCTGACACAGTTAAGGCTTTAAAGTGACTGGTTGGTCATTGCATATTACTTGTTTGCAATCTGATTTCATAGATATGCTTAGCCGATTTTCACTATCCTACGTTTGTCTGGTTCCCAAATACTGTTATATATTGTTTGGCTTCCCAATATATTAATTGTTGATTTTTAGCTTGCCTGGTGAAGGTTATTTCATAAACATAATGTGCGTATTACATTAGATATTTACCTTTTTAATACAAGCAACGACAAAAAAAACTTTAATTTATTTTTAGTACTTCAATCAAGACATAAGATCCGGACAAACACAAACATGTTCTCATTTTAGTGGTATTCGTTGTCTATTTGTAATACGAAATATCTTTAATATAACAACAATTTCCCCAATTTTGAAAATAAGATTAGATTTCTCACAATGCTCATAAATGATCAATAATCGGTTCAGAAAACATACGGCCAATCAGGAATGAACACTTCAGAGACAATGACAACATTGGGCACACACAACACAGGACGAGGACGAATACAACACAAAAAACACAACAGAGTACAGAAAGCTAAAATGATGAGTCACACGGACCTCACCAAAAACTGCCAGAGGAGGGGGTGAATGCAGGTGCTCGCAAAGGGTTAGCAATTCATGTTTCTCATAAGACAACCGCCTTTAGCCAGTTGATGAAATATCTAGAGGTTGCACATGGCAATCAAAAACGGATACAGCTCCTTATTACATTAATACATTAATACCTAGTGCTTACAATAGGTCACGCTCGTTAAAGTAAATGCCTTTAACTTTGATAGTAATGGTGGGAAGTGGAACAACTAACGCTGTTGTCTATTATTTTTACTTAAATCTATCAACATTACTAAGGTGACAAATAATCTGCAATATTAACAGCAAATGTATACAGCAGGACAAAATATGACATGCTGTATATTAAAATACGTATATCATTTTAACAGGAGAACTAGTAACAAGATATGAATTAGACAATAACAGTACCTCTTGGTTGTATATTTAGACTATTGTATGTGTGGTCGGTATAAATAAGACAATAATAATACCTCTTGGTTGTATATTTAGACTATTGTAAGTGTGGTCGGTATAAATAAGACAATAACAGTACCTCTTGGTTGAATATTTAGACTATTGTAAGTGTGGTCGGTATAATAAGACAATAACAGTACCTCTTGGTTGAATATTTAGACTATTATAAGTGTGGTCGGTATAAATAAGACAATAACAGTACCTCTTGGTTGAATATTCAGGCTATTGTAAGTGTGGTCGGTATAAATAAGACAATAACAGTACCTCATGGTTGTATATTTAGACTGGTAAGTGTGGTCGGTATAAATAAGACAATAACAGTACCTCTTGGTTGAATATTTAGACTATTGTAAGTGTGGTCGGTATAAATAAGACAATAACAGTACCTCTTGGTTGTATATTTAGACTATTGTAAATGTGGTCGGTATAAATAAGACAATATCAGTACCTCTAGGTTGAATATTTAGACTATTGTAAATGTGGTTGGTATAAATAAGACAATAACAGTACCTCTTGGTTGAATATTTAGACTATTGTAAGTGTGGTCGGTATTAATAAGACAATAACAGTACCTCTTGGTTGAATATTTAGACTATTGTAAATGTGGTCGGTATAAATAAGACAATAACAGTACCTCTTGGTTGAATATTTAGACTATTGTAAGTGTGGTCGGTATAATAAGACAATAACAGTACCACTTGGTTGAATATTTAGACTATTATAAGTGTGGTCGGTATAAATAAGACAATAACAGTACCTCTTGGTTGAATATTTAGACTATTGTAAGTGTGGTCGGTATAAATAAGACAATAACAGTACATCTTGGTTGAATATTCAGGCTATTGTAAGTGTGGTCGGTATAAATAAGACAATAACAGTACCTCTTGGTTGAATATTCAGGCTATTGTAAGTGTGGTCGGTATAAATAAGACAATAACAGTACCTCTTGGTTGTATATTTAGACTTGTAAGTGTGGTCGGTATAAATAAGACAATAACAGTACCTCTTGGTTGAATATTAAGACTATTGTAAGTGTGGTCGGTATAAATAAGACAATAACAGTACCTCTTGGTTGTATATTTGGACTATTGTAAATGTGGTCGGTATAAATAAGACAATAACAGTACCTCTAGGTTGAATATTTAGACTATTGTAAATGTGGTCGGTATAAATAAGACAATAACAGTACCTCTTGGTTGAATATTTAGACTATTGTAAGTGTGGTCGGTATAAATAAGACAATAACAATACCTCTTGGTTGTATATTCAGGCTATTGTAAGTGTGGTCGATATTCGTGACTGGTAGACATTCCTCGTATGTACTAATACTAAATTTAAATATATGACAAAAGCAACCATATCATCAACTTATTAAATATGACACAATAATTATTCAAGGTTTATAAATGTACACTCATCGCCAGTGATGCGTGTCTTCACGATAGAGAAAAGACAAACAACATAACAAATGTATATGTTAGGATCACCCTAGTAACATCAACATCAACACTGACACTATATGTCTAGAATAAGCTATAATTCTGTTTGTCCAATGAAACAAATGTAATTTTTAACTGAGTAATAGTGGGCAAAGAAGATGATATCATCATGGATATACAACATTGTTCCATTTGAATCAAATCCAGTCGTTTATTTATTTACTTTGCTTTGAACTTCAGTTTGTAAAAAAAAACTATTAGCATTTTAGTTCTCTGGTGTTCATAGAGAGAGTAATACAAAACAGTATTGTTTGGTAATGAACCTGTATTTATTCTTGAATGTCAGCGTATATTTCATATACTAATTTGAAATTCACAGAAGAATTTTAGTAATTAAAATATATTCAACAATCTAAGCTGAACAGAACATACATTGAACAGCAAAGTCATTTTTATGGAATTGTCAATTACTAATATGAAATGAAGTGATTAAACAAGAGGGACATATGCAATGTCATTACAAAAATATACAATGTAACAACATAATTGGTATATTACTGGGTACATTGGGTGTCGATGAGGCGTCTGTTTCATTATAATACAATTAATATAATTTTCAAAACTTGGAAGAACAAAGTGATTTCTATCTTTCTGTTGTATCAAGAATTTCAACAGTTGCCGAACATAACTAAAATAATTTAATTTAAGAAAAGCGTACTTGCTGTCTGCCTGTGTCTCGTTAATGGCAACTGGTCCTGAAAAAAGAGATAGCAATCTGACACAGTTAAGGCTTTAAAGTGACTGGTTGGTCATTGCATATTACTTGTTTGCAATCTGATTGCATAGATATGCTTAGCCGATTTTCACCATCCTACGTTTGTCTGGTTCCCAAATACTGTTATATAATGTTTGGCTTCCCAATATATTAATTGTTGATTTTGAGCTTGGCTGGTGAAGGTTATTTCATAAACATAATGTGCGTATTACATTAGATATTTACCTTTTTAATACAAGGAAAGAAAAAAAAAACCTTAATTTATTTTTAGTACTTCAATCAAGACATTAGATCCGGACAAACAAAAATATGTTCTCATTTTAGTGGTATTCGTTGTCTATTTGTAATACGAAATATCTTTAATATAACAACAATTTCCCCAATTTTGAAACTAAGATTAGATTTCTCACAATGCTCATCAATTATCAATAATCGGTTCAGAAAACATACGGCCAATCAGGAATGAACAATTCATAGACAATGACAACATAAGGCACACACAACACAGGACGAGGACGAATACAACACAAAAAACACAACAGAGTACAGAAAGCTAAAATGATGAGTCACACGGACCTCACCAAAAACTGCCAGAGGAGGGGGTGAATGCAGGTGCTGGCAAAGGGTTAGCAATTCATGTTTCTTATAAGACAACTGCCTTTAACTAGTTGATGAAATATCTAGAGGCTGCACATGGCAATCAAAAACGGATACAGCTATTTATAAGTTTCATAAATTTTTACTCGATAAAGAAGACAGCGGGCTTGAATGCTTCACCCGAGCGACTAAAATGTTTTGATTGTGGTAGCCGGTTCCAGTTAGATATCGTACGACGGATTCGTGCCTTTGCTGAGTATTACAAGCATGGTTAATGAAAGACGAGGAATGAATGTTCCGTGATTGTTTCAAGGGTGGATTACGTTTTTCATGTACGAAATTAGGTAAAAGAAATATATTTTCATCAAATAGTGATTAGTAGCAATATATTACTAACCCAAACCGCAGTACATACCAATGACTGTCGTGTTTAAACTATCATAATTATCTGTTACTACAGGACTACTATTTGTACGTGTTGCAAATTCTGTGTAGTCATTCTTCCTTAAAATAAATTAAATATAATTATTCAGGCGATACAATTAACGTTCCATTAAATGATTGTATTCCTAGTGTACAGCAACTTTTCAAAAATCATCGCACTTTGTCATCCACATATATATTATTACAACTAAACTTATATCTTCCTGAATAACATTGTTATCTAAAAATTAATTGAAGAGTCTAGTGATATTTGTGGTTAATCATATAGTAAACTACACCACATAGTTTCGTTTTTATTATAAGATAATCATTGTTATTACCCTCTTTGAAAGATGTATTACATGTGTCAAACTAGTTCTACTCCGCCGCGTTCTATTAATTTTCTGTTGCATTTTAGAATTTTCATTTGATGATATTTTAAATTTCTGCAAGCCATCGATGTGTGTCATTACCATATCTATGTTTTAGGAAATTTGTTGATGCAGAACACCGGTTAGTGTTAGCGTGGTTCATTGTATTGTCACACATTACTATTATCGTTCACCACATCTTTTGTTTCAAATATTCACTGTCACAATAACCGTCCTTTCAACAGAATGTGTCAGTTAAAAAAAATGTCTGATATTGTTTGTATGACTGACGAAATCTGATAAATCCAAAAAGATATCAAGTTAAAAACAGAACGAAATCATAAATACCTCACTTGTTCCCTTTTCTGTCGTCGAAATCCTGTAAATAATGAATATATACAATCGGTTATAGTGTTAACAGTAATGTATGTCTATATTCAAGCTTCGAAATAACGGTTCGGTGCTTGGTTTTATGGTGCCTAACGCCACTTTCAACAATATTTCAGGCGAAATAACGGCATATTTGCGAAAGGTTATATGATCACTTAACAAATGTATGTTGTTTTAATTGTTATTGTCTAATGCATCTTTAACTTAAAGGACACATCTATAGTTTCATGTTTTGTGCACATTTATCATTAAAAACATTGTTTTTCTAATTGTTACCACTTACGACAAATGACAACAAAGGCAATGCCAAATGCAATAGCCAGCAAACCAATGATTAGTGATGAGATCCCGGCTGTAAATTGTGCATTACTGGCTGTTGATTCGTTTGTCTTGATTCCTAGAAATATAAGATTAACGTTCGTTTTAATTTATTGTAATTTATTTATACCAATCGCTTAGTCTTATGTTTAGCACCCTAGACCACACCGCTATATCTGATATATAATAACATAGCTTCAATAGTCGAAGTGTTACATTCTGTTCGCAAGGCGAATCTAGGAATAAACATAAGACATGTGTTTGAGCGTGTGTTAATGGTCCATATATATACATTTCTTATTCAATAATTTGACAGCAATCAAACTCATCCATTTTACTTTTTTCTGCAATCAGTACATTGGCTGTGACAAGCATACTATACAAATACATTTTTGCTTTATTCCACTAGCATACGAATAACTTTTAAGCCCTTCTTATATATATTCCGGAACTACTTTTTGATGTTTCTCCTCACCTGTGAAGGAGGTACAATATGAACCGTAACCAATTTCATCAATAGGCCGTCGTCTTTTTCTAATAAATGTTTTCGTTCTTGCTACTAAATACAAACCGACAAAATGAAATCAATGCAACTAATAATTTTAAAATTCCACAATTTTTTATACATATTTTACGATAAAAAAAACCCTCCTATAAGTCATTGAAAAACATAAAAAGATCTTTTGTTTAGTAGTGTTGACAGGAAGCTACGACGAACAAAATATGGTCACTCAATCATAGGCACAGGAATGAAAGATGAATCATTCAACTTGACACGGGAAGCTTTGAAAGCAAAACAAAGGCAACTTAAACAACACGGCAAGCGCAATAAACCAAAGAGGGTATGCCCTTTAACAGATGAGGAAATTAACATCCTTTACAACAGAAACGTTCTGGGCAGTCACACACCACAATCTTTACTATATACACTATGGCTAAATAACTCAGCACAGTTTGGTTTGAGAGGGATAGATGAACATCACACTCTAAGGTTAGTACATGTATTTTATTATAAAATGTATTCATCAATGTTCATTTAATTCACATCAATTACTTCAACGTATCAGACTTCTTCAAGGTGAAACATTTAAATTATGGCATATTTTCCTGCTATTACGTCAAGTCTCTTGAAAATTATAGATACTTATTTATATTCTGAAGTCTTTATGACACCACAACATATCTATATTTGTTTAGCCATTTGGAATAATTGTATTTAGTCACTTCCTCCAACCATGTTGCATCTTTTTTAAAACAGTTTTTTTCTTTTTCGAAATTCCAACAAGTTAGTATGATTTGTCAATTGAAACTTGAGTTGTATCTGCTGAAATTCTGCTGTTGATCAGGATTGCATTTTTTCATTCTGTGAAATTCCATTTAAATTAACTTTGATTCACATACCTCCTGTATGGAACAACTGATAGTTCTTGAAAAAATTCCTTCGTTTATTCAGATCTTATATAACTTTCATAGGTTTTTACGCAATTATTTCTTTCACATAGTCTTTGCACTTATTTCAAATACCACATGAAAACAGTTAAGGCCGGTACACACGATAAGATTTGTATCATAAGACTTGTATTATAATGCAAAATATTAAAATCTAAATACAGTGTATTATAAGATGTTTTAAATCTTATGAGACTGTATTAAGGATAGAGCAATGTTCTATCCTTAATACAAGTCTTAGCTGACCTTTCATTTTTATCCAATCAAAATGATCAATTTGGGGGTTACACATCTGCATCAGTACCATGATAAATACATGTGTAACTTAAAGCACATGGTTCTGGCAAAACATGACCGACTTCTCAAATATTGATGTGGAGTACAACACAACAGATGCAAAACAATTTCTTTTTATAACTATTTGGATCTTCCCTTCTCAGCTCTTCTAGTAAGGCATGATGTGCTCCAAATATACTTCTTCGTTTTATCCAAGGTCTTGCCCAGCAGTTCCTCTTAACTTTCCTCTTTTTCAATGATTTCATAGGGGCACATAGTAAACTAATGGACACAGTTGCCATTACTTCATCGTCCATTGTTGACACCATTTGGCAGGAAAAACACGAGGGTTTTGATCACTTGTTTATAATCTGACAAGATTGGTCTTAGTGTGTGTACAAGAGAGTCTTATAATATAAAAAGCTTATAATACAAGTCTTATGATACAAAATCTTATCGTGTGTACCGGCCTTTGGATCATTAACCCAGCCATTCATCTGAAAAAGGTTAAGATAGCATTGACTATTATTAAAATACATGTTATTATATATTTACTAATAAAATCACAAGAAAAAAAGAACAAAATGCAGACTAAATGAGCAATGTTTGAAAATTTGCATGCTTCAAGCTTTCATAATGCATTATTATATGATCTGACTCAGAAAATATATTCGAACATTACCGGCCACAGCAAACATTATCATGCAAATATTGTTAATTCCAGAAAAATACATCCCTCACTCTAATATTGTTCTCACCACAACACGTATGCAATAAGCCTATTTCCATAATATTCTTGGTTCCTTAGTTACATCGCATTATGTAATTTACAAATCAATGGTTAGCAAATTTGATAAGACGAAAATAGTTGGTGGTGAAGCCAAGCATAATCCTCTGGATTCTACATAGACTTCAATGCATATTAATTTATTTGATATACAAACAGAAGTTAAATATAGTAATATAAATCGTATCTGGTGCTTGTTGACACTAAATCAGATCTCTGTTTTGATTTTCTTCAATTTATATTTGAAAGTTTTATACTATTTTATAAAAATAAACTCCAATTTTCCATTGAAACCTATGTAGAGTCCAGAGGATTCGTACCAAATTATCCTCCTTTATATATAATATACTTACATTGTTGCAAAATAAATAATTTATTTGTACGAGCCTTAGAAATAGGTAGAAAAGGGAGCCTTTGACTCGCTTGTTAGCTTGTTTCACAGCGAGTTCAAATTAAATTAAAATTTAACGACAATGTGCGTATATTGCGTTGTTCTTGCAATATCAAAAAGTCCAATACAACTACCAATTTGACTACAAATAGCTAAAACAAGCTTCGTTCGAATTGTTTTCAATTGTATCATCTGTGACATCAACTGTAATCTGAAGCCATTTCTTACTGATGCTCTACATAAATCAGGGACCATAAATGATTTATTAGGCTCATGACTAAATACCAGCGAAGTTTATTGGACCCCCTTTATTAGTACTAAAAATCACAAAATGCAGGATAAAATTATTAGATAGCAGGATGTCAGGACAAGAGAGTTTCATATTTGCATAAAATGCATGTTAAAATACAGTAATTTCTATTTCAGGTGGGGAGATGTAACTTTAAAAACAGCTTCCGATGGTGCGATATAACTGCAATAAATGAAAGGCAACCGAAAACAGGAACTGGATAAAAATATGTATGATGTTCGCGAGATTATACACAAAATATATGAAACTGAAGGTGAAAGGGATCCAATTGAAATATATGAAATATATTCCATAAAGCGTCCCAATAATTTAAGTAATGCTGACGACCCCTTTTACTTAGCATCTAGAACCATTCCGCCGCAAAATTCAAAAACAAACATCTGGATTCTCCGTCAAAACGTGGGAGAAAGGAAACTCTCCAGTCTCATAAAAAAAATGAAGGAAAGTGGCAAATGAGACATTAATAAACGATTAACCAACTACAGTGCCAGAAAATATCTTCTTCAGAAGTTAATAGAAAACAATGTGGAGGGGACAGATAGTATGCAAATAGCAGGGCGTAAAATTGTGGCATCAATACATAATTACTCAACAATGAGTGAGGCAAGACAAGAAAATATCAAGCACCCTCAGCAACACCGAAACTAATAGAAATGATTTGGTACCAGTTTTCAGCAACTTACCTCGTACAACTTCAACATCCACAAATTCCGCAGCCAATAGCACTTCTGATGTTTTGTGTCGAAGTAATCCTGATGTTCCTTCCTACTGTGCCAACACCAGTATGTCAAGCAAAATTAGATCTATGTTTTACGGGATAGTCCTCCATGTAAGCACACTGAATGTGTACACAATTCCCCATATCTGAGCCTTGGAGTGTTTGACAGCGTTGGTAAATACATTTCTGTGAATCAGTTCAGTTTGTTGAAATAAGTGATTCATCTTTCTGTTTTCTCTACTGTGTCTAGTTTTCTTAGACAACTTGCTCGAATCGTCGATCTGTACCTGTTACCTTCGTATGTTTACAATCTGTACACACATCATGACATATGCGATATAAATTAATGTGTGTTCATATGTATGACAAAACATATTGAAGATGTACATTTCAGGTTCTAAACTATCAATTTTCTATCTAGATTTTTATCTTAATCAAAATCTTCATTTAAATAAAAATTATATTTCCCTTTCTTTCGATATCTATTTGTTCGCGATTTTTTGTCGGTAAAAACATCTGATATTTTACGCCAAATAGTGAGGAGTCCATTGGGATAATGCATTATAATAATGCATTTATGAGTTTAAATAATTTTTTTAGGACATCATGGATTGCAGGATAAATACAATATTGGTCTATTGATGGTGAATATATAATTTATTTTCTATACAAATACAGTATCGAATACACTTTTGCTTGATCCGTCTAGCATACCATTAACTTTTCAAGCCCCGCACATTGCGGATTTCTTTTTTATTATTATAAACGATCTGTGGTTGTTGTTAACAAATATGCAAATACAAACGTGCAAAATTAATAATTTGAAACTAATATTTTTAAAATTCAACATTCGTTGTATACTTATTTAACGCAAACCATCGCCTAAAAATGAATGAAAAACAACAAAAAATAGTTTTATAAAATCTATCTACAGGGCACTGTGTGTAGACGATCCAAACTTGAACGAACAAGTATCGCGCTAAAATTAGAATTGTCTCCACTACTGTATATACCTGATAATGCCTTCATTGATGAGGACATCAATTATATTCTTCTGCAAATTAACATGTTAATGCACCTGAAAATCATAAAAAAACATCGATGTGTACTTGTACCATTCACATCTTTCAATGTGTAGATACCTATGAGCGTCGTACACATCATGTCACATGCGGTAAAAATTACATGACTGATTTTGTTTTTTGGTATTTTAACGCCACTTTGAACAATATTTCAGCTATATCATGACGACCAGTTTTAGTAAAAATTACAAATATCTATTAAACCATATTAAAGATATATGTTTTTGGCTCTAAAATGACAAGTTTCAACATGGTTTTTAATCTTAATCTATAAATATTCAATTGAATCAAAATTATTTCACTCCTTTTCATGATCTATTTAGTATGCGAATTTTTGTCCAATATAATCGATTTACACCTCTCGAATATCACTGCAAAAAATTGTGAGGTTGCAATTGTGATAATATTTAAACAGAATTGAATATTCATAGGTCAAAATTATTAAACGAATAAAAAGATTTGTGTCCGTATACAAATATCTTAGACACAGAGAGTAATGTCCAAAAACAAATAAAAATAATAAAAACTTGAGGTGTGAGAACAGAAAAGAAAAATACTGCAATTGTGTTCTTTGTGAAAGTGAATTTGAATTAAAAGGTATATATTGATGGTTTTAGTGTGTGTGGATGTAAATGTATCAATAGGGAATTGGTGTCTTTTCAAGAGCAATTTGTATGAAAAGGTTTGAATCAAAAAGTGCTAAAAAAGAGCCGTTGCAATTAAGACCATTGAAAATGCACAAACCACAAGTATTTAATACAAAATTATAAATGTGTAGTCCTTAAAAGGGACAGTTCCTGTAAGATTGGTATTTTTTATGACAGTTTTTTTTTCAGTTACAGTAACGTGTAGTTTCGTTGTGTGCAGCTTGTCTCCCAGCCTCATTAATTATGCATGTCCCAATTTCCGAACTACATTCACAACGGCACCGATGTTTACACTTCACCATGAGTTTGAACTCTCAACGCTTCCTTCAATTCCATCCAATAGTCATGTCTGTGGCCTATGTTAATTCTTGTTTTATTATAATTCGCCGAAACTTCTTTCGGGTTCCTTTTCTAACAGAATATGAATAGGGTGTATATTTCCGTACACACGTGAAAATAAAAGAGAATGGTTGGATGTTTTACTGTTAAACTTGATCATTTAATGTTAATTTATGTTTTAAAAGTACGCATTGTAAAAACTATCTAGACAAAACATCAACAAAATCAATGATATTACCCGTTTGAATAATCTCTGTCAGAAGTTCTCAGTTTGATATCTTACAGACCCTGGATCGTTTAACTTAACAGATATTTCGTATCATTTGCGTGTATCGTTCGTTCGTTTTTCGTTTTCCGTTCGTTTGCGTTTCGTGCGTGTAATTTGTTCTTTCGTTTCGTGTATCGTTCGCCAGTTTAATTAGACGAACACACGAAACGAAATACGAACGAACGATACACGAAACGAACGATACACGAAAAGAACGATACACGATACACGAAAAGAACGATACACGATACACGAAAAGAACGCACGCTACGATTTCTAGTTTAAAATAATTACTACAATTTCAATCTTACTATTACTAAATTTTTTTTATTAAAGTGTAAACAAAATTTAACATATACAAACATGTATTTCCTTTATTTACATGTACCAGTAATTTGTACAATAAGGGAAAACAAATTTAATAAATGCATTTTTTCTATAATTTACTCTAGGACAAATAAACAAGAAATCATCTACATGTATGTAAACAAACGCCTCTGGCAGTTTCACCTGTAAAAATACATGCACTGCAGGTCTGAAACGTCAACTCTTACATTTGTAATTTCATTCTAATTAACAATTATATGACCTTTTGAAGCCACACGTCTCTCGGACAGCTTAACCGAGAAAATAACTGAAACACCTATGTCTGGCTGGAATTGTTATTTCAGAATCCAATAATTATAAATATAAATTCTGTATAATTATATAAATATAAATTCTGTACAATTATATAATTAAATAAATATAAATTCTATTTAATTATATAAATAGAAAGTCATATTTGGAAGTCAAATATATGAGATTTAATCATAAATATAATTATTAAACACATTGGTAATAAAAACTATTTAATATAAATTGTATTATCCTATTACTTTACCGACTAATTTATCATTTATATATATAACTTGCTTATAAAATATAAGATTGCAGAAGTTAATCACATCATTTTGCACAAAAGTCATTCAAATAATAACACTATACTATTCGTGTATCGTGAGTTCGTTTCGTGTATCGTTCGTTTGTTTCGTGTATCGTGCGTTCGCTTAGTGTATCGTGCGTTCGTTTCGTGTATCGTGCGTTTGTTTCGTGTATCGTGCGTTCGTTTCGTGAATCGTGCGTTTGTTTCGTGTATCGTGCGTTCGTTTCATATATCGTGTGTTTTTCGTGTCGTTCGTGTGAAGCGTTCGTTCGTTTGTGTTTCGTGCGTAGTGTAAACTTATACGATCCAGGGTCTGAACCATTACAATTTCAAATTTATCCAGATTATATATAAAAGTCCCTTTTTTATCGAATTGCAAATCTAAATGTTATAATCTTCCATACAATGTACACGATTTACATATTACATGCTAATGTTGTCGTTTATCAGTAACACGAGGTGTGCCATTAGTGGGACGGACTTCGTCGCTCTCTCTTAGAAGTTAGTGGGGTTCGCGTTGCTCAATCTGTGGTTTATCGTTTAATGCTTTGTCGACTACAAATCGTTTCTACTTACAGGGAAGTTTACCACATCTAATTACCGATTCACTAACTGATGAAGGGAGATGTCCAGGATTGAAATATAAGTATTAAGTTATATTAGGTGTTATACCATCCACACTTTAAGGTTGTGCACAATTTAAGATATATAAATGGTCATTCACTCTTACTTTATTCATAGTAAAATCTGAGCAACTATTATGTTACTATCATATAATCTTTATCAATATGAGAAATGCTTCGGTATATTTGATAAATATATCGCATGTGTTAGATTAATGAATGACGATTCTGCTCTCATGTCTACTGCTGGAGATGGAGTTGTCCTATTTATGTAGAATGCCAGTTTATCTTTATATTTAGATTTGTCTGATCCTATTAATAGTACCTCTTCAGTCCTCTTTTCAATTGATTTGGTTAAATGATTTTAGAGAAGAATTTTGTTTAGGTCAATCACAAACAAGAACTAATTATGGCGGTCATATTAGTTGTATGATGGACACGAACTATAGTAATTTAGTACAGGATCGTCCAGACATAATTCCCACAAAGGAACAATTAATTGTGCCTCCTAGTCTCAGAGGATAAGATTTGTTTTTTTTTATTTTGGCCAACAAAAACAAGAAGTGCCCTAGACGACCAGGTTTGTTACCCAATCAGAACAAAAAACAGGAAATCTTATAGAATACCTTTCATAGAAACTTCATGCTATCTAGTAAGTTTCGGGTCATTTGGCCAATCAGTTTCAAATGACAAAACTTTTCGAAATTGGCGGCCATGTTTGTTAACGAACCGGGACAAAATCAGCAACTTGAATAGAGGAACTTCAAGATGCTTCATACCAAGTTTCGGTTCACTTGGCTAAGCAGTTTCAGAGAAAAAGATTAACATTTGAAAATGTAACAGACGACGGACGCCAAGTGATGACAAAAATTCACCTTTTTTGGGGGAATGTGAGTTAAAAGGTAGTATCGTCAGCCATTTGATTAAATTCAATGCTGCATATTTTATTTTCTAATTATGTTTTGGAGACCTTCGTAGTATTATATCAATCACTCTCGCGTATTGAGTTTATAATTCACAACTCATACGTTAGATTGTATTCAGACATTTTACACGTCATCGTCTTCCGAGAATTAAAATAACAAGCTACGGATTTTTAAACGGTATCTCATCTGTCAAAAAGTATTTCGAAAGATATCAAAAATATGTTGTTCCTTGCGTACAGATTGGTTTGTATGCATTAAAATCTTTATGTCATTTCTTATGTAATTAAGGGACAGTAAAACCATTTTTGAAAATTTGACATTTTCTCGTTTTCCTAGTTTGTATTACACACATTCAGCAGAAACACTTTATGTTGTTCGGACATTTTTGTTGTTAAACTCTACCGATATATTATCACACCTTTTCACTCCTTTATCGATAATTTTCCATCATAATATTGTAAGATTGACGCGCAAATGCATGATCAATTTATGTGTTTTTGATATAAGATCGAATACTTTCACAGTCAATAATTGCTGATCTGAAAAACAACAAAATACCACACCATCGGAATAGTTCCATAATCCAATAAATAAATCGTAGATACAGATGATGTCACTAGTGGAAAAGGAACTGATTACCCTCCTGACAATCTGCGTTCACTCCCGGTTTTTATGGGGTTCTGTTGCTCAATCTTTAGTTTTCTGTGTAATTTTTTGTATACCGTTGTTTGTCCTTTTTTTCTTTTGACCATTGTGTTCTATGTCCCTGTTTTTTATGTGTTCTGGTTATCCCTTAGATATCTTCAAACTTTTCTTCATTCTACTAGATCGATATTACTGATTGATGCATGTTGTAACCACGATGATAGCATATGTCCAGTAGTAATACAGTACTACTTGACATGACATGATAATATTCGTCCTCGTTTTCGTGCAAAATCATTCGCCCATACTAACGATGCCCTTTTGTGAATAGTGAGGACACATGTAAACCTAAAGTATTTAGATATTAGCTGTGTTAATCATATATCTAAAAGTGATTTTATTTACTTACCTTACAAGTATATATTTAATTGTATGGGGATACAACGTTTGATAAATAATTTATTATTTATATTAAAAAACACTTGTTGAAAGTCTTATCAACTTTTATCTTTCAAGCATACTTTTATTCTGTATCAGGATTTAAATTTTATAATTCATACATAACAGATTGATCCAAATAAAATATATACTAGAACTGTCAAATCTCTTTGACAAGAAAAGTGAAGAGTTACATTCCATACTAAGACTTATCAGTGTCACTCGACAAATGTTCTATCTACAGCTGATTACTATATACACGCATGAATAAAATAAGGGAATAATCTATATACAAATACTAACCATTGACTTGACAAGTTGATTCTCCAGATGTTGCGTTTCCAAATGAGTTGTTACCAAAAATTATAAAACTGTATAAACCTGGTTGTAAAGCTATATTGTAAGACTTATCTTCGTTCTTCTCATTGCCGAATTGATGAGTATTATAAATCTTAGTTATTCTAGTGTTTACATGAAGTACAAGGACATACAACTGTTGCTGTTTACCACCATGGAATCCCGTTGTCCACAAAATGTCAACGGATAAAACCTTACAGGATGTATTGACATTTGATGACATGTCTGGTGGCCCTATTTTGGAAATAAAAAAAATCATCTATTATGTCTGGTTTCATAGCTATTTCATGGTCCAGAAAACATGTTTTAGAAAAAAATAAAACTATTCTTGCGGTTACAAGAAGTTGACAAAGAATTATAAGAAGAATACTGAAAAGAAATTTGTCAGAAAGTAAAGTTGGCAAGGAAACGGTAATGGAGAAAGAAGACGCATTGGAATATGAAATCGAAACTTTGAGGATTAAGATTAATTATGTCGCATGAACAATTTTATCCAGATTATATACATGTCCCTTTTGCCAAAATTGTATCAAGGGCTTTTGATACATTACATAATACAAATCTAACAGCCCTTCACTAATTTAAATGTTCATAATCCAATGAACAATATCCAGACGTGGAATCAGTAAGCATGAATCCGGGATCATGTTATCATCTTTCATACGGTTGCAAATTATTTCCGTATAACATGTTTCTCTTGTCGCTTACCAGTAACAGGCAATGCTTCCTTTCATGGAACATCTGCGTTCAGCGGCATCGTCTTTCAGTGTGCTTCGTGTTGCTCAATGTATAGTGTATCGAGTAGTATTTTGATGATCGTTCCATCGTGTTTTTTTTCCATTGTATTGTCTGTCCTTCAATTTACGGCTTCTGATTACCCATTTGATATTTTCAAACGCTTTATATTAACGAAAAGACAATTTAATTGTTCCATGTATAGTTTGTTATGAAAGACATATAATGTCAGCAAACTAGGTCATGTATTGGGACGGAAATTGCGACAAAATTGCTGGTGCAGAATGTGGATATTACATGTAATCGTTACCATATACTAATTACTGATTTATTAACCTGTTAGGGGAGATGCTAAGAATTGAAATATAATTCCTCAATTATATTAGGTGCTTTACCATCCGGACGTCAAAGGTTTGAACAATTTAAGATTGATAACTAGTCATTTACTCTTACTTTATTTATAGTAAGATCTGAGGAACTATTACTGTTACGGAGAATAGGATCTTCATCAATATGAGAAATTAGATAAATATATCCCACGTGTTATATGGATGAATGACCATCCCTCTCTCATGTCTACTGCTGGAGATTGCGTTGCCCCATTTATGTATGATGTCAGTTTATCGTTATAGTTAGATTTACCGGGCCGTGCTAATAGTACCTCTTCAGTCCTATGTTCTTACCTTGTGGGTCTACGTTGAACAAATAACTAAAGTTGTTGCCTAGTCCATTATAAACAAATATTGAGTAATTCCCAAAATCATCCTCTGTAACGTGGTCTTTTTCAAAACAAGCTGTATGCTTAAACATATTCGTCAGATAACAATTTGATGACAATGTTTCTGTTGTAGAATTATCAGCTGACTTGAACCGCCATTCTACAACTGGTGGTGGGTAGGCTATGATATGAATTTGCATTTTCAAATGTTGACCAAGTGGTAGTCCTATTTGATTTACAGGCTGCTCAAACATGATGTCTCGTCGTGGAGAACCTAAATATTAAATACAAATCAGGATTATACAGCAGATTCATAATTATTTTCCAATTTCTGATGCATTATAGTTGCCGTCGGGAATTAGTGGTTTCATGTGTAATTTCAGTGATTACTAACATGATTCGAATTTGATAATATTATATGTTTCTGTATCTGGGATGATGAATCTGACCTAACACTGGATGGGGGTAACAGGACAAGTAATGATACCCGTTTTCAGCATTTGTTCTTATTTCCAGTTTATATTAGAGTCTGGTATTTTTTTCTAATGGTTTACATTTATGTTTGTATTCTTTTGTTTATATCTGAATCATCCCTTTATTCGTAAGCTCTTTTATAATATTTTACGTAAATGTAACTGATAGTATAAACATGTTCATGTTTTCTGAGATGTATTATATTCTGACAGATTTAATATATGATAAAGACTACGAATTCATGCATTAAGTTGCACAGATAATATATTTTACCAGTTGAATGTTTGTCTCAACGTTATAAGTAATGAAGCAGTTATGTTGTAAATTCTGCAGTTGAATGTTGTCGGATTGCTACATAGCCATACTAACAGTAAGAAAACAATAACCATTAACCGACCAGTCCTGTTACAGATAAAATGTTGAATGAAAAGGATTGAACGAATAGATATTGATATCTAGTGAGATTAGATTTTGCAGCCAGTTTTTAGCTTTGAGATGTACTTGTTTGCGCTGAGATAATATGATTACTGGCAACACAATACTGCATATATTTCAAGTTTGTACCTCGATGAAAAGACAATGTGCAAATGATATATCTGAAGAGGCATATTATATCTGTCTGCTCTGCTTTATAGAACTGATGTCAATAGTATGTACTTACATCTAACATAAAGTTGAACAACTCTCTTGTCGCTGTAACTTTCCATGTTTATAATGTTTGTTGCTGTACACATATAAAAGCCAGTATCTACACATTTAGCCTTGTGAATTGAATAATTACTCTGAAGGACACCATGGTTTCCTACATTCAGCATCTTTTTTTGAAAAGTCCATTCCACCTTTGATAGTGGATTACTTTCCACATTGCACTGTATAGTTGCTGTATCGTTCTCTACGATTTCATTGCCATCAATTACAGACAAAAGTACGAGTGCAGGGTTATCTAAAACAAGGGAAAAGCAATATCAAAAATATGTCCTCGTGCATGATGTTACGTTATATATGTGTTTAAAATCAATTGATAAGGATGTTATTTTTGAAATAGATGTAATGTAATGTGTGTGTGTGTGTGTGTGCATACCAAATGACCTTACATGCCATGTTGTTAGATTTTAGTATATCCCCCCAACAAATACAAAAAAAAACAAAAAAAACAACAAAAATACCAACAAACATCTAATTTTAATTATTTAGAAGAGCTTGAATATATCAAAGGGGTAATCGGAATCCGCATATCGAAGAAGAACAGACAACACAATGACCAAACGAAAAAGTACATATTAAATAAATTGTCTTACATTTCGTCAATTCTGAATATATAATAATCGAAAAACTTGTTATTCTTCTCATCTGGACCACACGATAAACATGGATCATAACAATTACAGCAAAGTAATTTAAACAAAAAACATGACGGTCAGTATGTGTTATTGATTAGATAAATATATTACATTTCCCTACTGTTTTTGATTATGTAGTGATGGCTTTCTTTGCGCTGTTACACGAATTACGATGTGGTACCTGGGCCAATTTGAAGATGAAAATTAAATACACTCTATTGATGATACTTTACCTTTATTTTTATTAATATATACAACTATACCTTAACTTACCAATAGAATGTGGAAAATAGCAAATACAGAGAGAAATGCGAATCTGTATCTTATGCAACCAAACTATCACTACATTTTGGACTATAAATTCTTTAACAATGCTCAAAATATTAACATTACTGTAAAAAATACCAGGTGCATTAAATGTAAACTTCAGTGAGCTAATGGAAGGAAAATATATCATTTGTAGTTTTGAAGTTGTCAAGAAGGATGTGTCTTCTTGGGTTAATCGTAATCATTCATACATGGTCATACATATTATTATTATTATTGTTTTTATCATTGTATATCTGTACATATGTATTTAGCATGTCTTATGAGAATACTGATAACCACGAGCTTTGTTTGTAAATCAGTATTACAGGTGTTACTAGAAAATATCAATATAACTATCATGCATAATATTATCATATGATTGATACTTACAAAGAACATTAACATATATTGTATCAGTACCATTCTGACCGATACTATTTGACCCCTCACATCTGTATTCTCCAGAATCTGTTCTGTTGACTTTACTGATGGAGAAGTTAGATTCCATTCCTATTGGTATCGTAGAACTTCCTTTGTACCATGAGAACGAGCTAACTGTGGAATTTGCGTCCAGGACTTGGCACACTAACTTCAGTGTTATGTTTTCGACAACATCAAGAGGGTCCATGTTCATTATGCTTACTGTTGGAGAATCTTGAATAAAGAAGTGTGTTTCAGTTCACATCCAGTATAATGGAAAAGGTTCTCCAACATGTAATATAATAAAATATTAATGTATACATTTGTGTATTGCCAGCCAAATATATTGGTTGATTGATTGATTCATTGATTGGTGTTTAACGCCAACTGTAGCAATATTTCAGGTATATCGTGGCGTGAACACATTTTATCATTAAATTTAGCAGCCAAATATAAGATTGACATATTTTGGGCTATCCTTGGTGAGAAAGTTCTCAGCAGCTACAATTGGTGGATTGAAGTTTCAGTTAAAGATTTCAGTTTTATGATTTATTTTTAACTTAACGAGAAATTTTTAAACACTTGTGTATGATGTTGAAATTTTTAAACCTAAATATATTTTATCTTTTACCTTTTACCTTTTACCAAACGGTTGATTTGGTTATGTACATTTATCGATAGTGAAGCAGGATTTTATAAAATTCATGATTAGAGGATTGACAAGATCTTAAATACTATAAAAGATATCCGAAGATGCTTTGTAACACGTACAACTTTAATGTAAGGAAAGTTGCTGTTTTTGTATGTTAAATTATATCTATGAATTCAGTTATTAGTAACATTGCTTATTTGATTACTAAGCATCTTACTATTGATAATAACAATTCGTTATCATGGTAATTTTATATTCAGTTGATTATTTTGTAAAGAATTTATTCGAGACTTGAACGCTAAACGTTTTAGCACAGACGAATCGTTTCAGAGTATTGTATATAGTGATGCCAGTGACATAGGTTTTGGTGGTTACGTTGTTGAAACACCAATAAAATTGCTCATGGTATGTGGTTTGATGTGGAACATTGTAATAGTTCTACATGGAAAGAACTTACAGCAATCAGAAGGCGCTATTGTCATTAATATACTTCTTAGAGAACAAGAACATAAAATGGTTTACAGACAGCCAAAATGTCGTGAGCATCGTTGGTAAGGGCAGTACTAAAACAGTCCTACACAAGTTAGCTCTCGATATGTTTAGTACATGTTTAAAATACAACGTTAACATTGATATGATTTTGATACCAAGGTCAGAAAATGATAAAGCTGACTTTTTGAGTCATATTGTTGATATCGACGACTGGAGTATATCCGGGTACATTTTTAGATAGAATATAATTGGGGACCACATGAATTAGATTGATTTGCATCAGACGACAATTTCAAACTTTTATTGAAGATATTGGAATATGTATTCTACATTCACAGTAGCTTGGCTCGGGGTTAATGGTTTGTTTGTACCTCCTATATTTTTAATACCACGGGTATTGAAATATACTAGGCAGAAAAAGAAACGTTACATTGGTTTTTAATAAAAAAAATTCACATACATTAATTTCAAATATTTTCAAGATGAAGACCAGTGACCTGAATGATTGATTTATCAAATTTACTCATTTGTAAAAAAAAAATCGGAAATGACGTATAGTCATTTTCTGATTTCAAACAAATAAGCATTTTCAAAAATTTACCTGTATAGAGTTGTAATCGAATCGTCCTTGGGGTCATTAATTGTGTCGAACATTATTGTCAACAAAAGGTCGCATTAAACAATTGAAAAAAAGTTACACGTAAGTCAATGCCCCGTCTACGCCAAAATGAGAGAGAACGAGCCATTGGGATGTTGGCAGCAGGAATGAATCAAATGCAGGTTGCAAATCATTTTAATATCTCTAGAATGACTATTGCAAGGCTTAAGACTCGTATCAAAGATACGGGCACGACAAATGCTCGTCCCCGAAGTGGTAGGCCACGTGAAACGACGTTACGTCAAGACAGGCACATCCGCATAATTCATCTCCGGAATCGGTTTGTAAACGCGTCACAAACAGCACGACAAACACACGGAAGAAATAACAACAGAATATCTGCCCAAACAATTCGTAACCGATTGCGTCAAGTTGGTCTAAAAGCACGTCGGCCGTTGAAGGAACCTATCCTTAAGCAGCGTCACAGGGTGGCGCGACTTCAATGGACTCAGGTACGGATTCGATGGAATAGGCTAACATGGAGACAGGTTCTTTTTACCGATGAATCGAAATTCAACTTGAAATTTAGCGACGGCAGAGTCAGGGTCTACAGGAGGCGCACTGCACGATTTTCTGATGCGTGCGTACAGGAAACAGATTGCTTTGGTGCTGGAGGAATTATGGTATGGGGCAGAATAACCTACCAGAAACGCGCCGAGCTCAAATCGTTGATGGTAACCTAAATACAACAAGGTATAGGGAAGAAATTCTGGCTCCAGTTGTTCTCCCGTTTCTCCGAAGGCATCGTTTTAACCACGTTTTTCAGCAGGACAACGCCCGTTGTCACGTGGCACACATTTCAATGAACCTTTTGGAGAATAATCACATTCGTGTGTTACCATGGCCAGCAATGTCTCCAGATTTATCGCCCATCGAACATCTTTGGGACGAACTTGGACGACGTGTCAGAACTAGCCAAAATCCACCGGAAACGCTCGCTCAGCTCCGAACAGCACTTTTGAGGGAATGGAACAACATCCCTCAATAATTTATTCGACCTTTAGTTGATTCAATGTGACGGAGGTTTCAGGCGGTCATAAATGCAAGAGGTGGTCATACACGGTATTGACTTGTGAACTTGAATTTTGTACTCGTCCTGTTAAAATTGTCCGAAAATGTGCAATATTGTTTCAAATAGAGAAAAATTGTTATTGGCCTCTTCAAAATGATGTTAGCTAACTATTCCAGTAACTTACTGTTATCATTTTTTTTGCTATAAAAAATATAAATGATCCTACAATCATGTAACGTTTCTTTTTTTTGCCTAGTATATATGAGACAGTGTAGAATAAGTGGAACATTGATTGTTCCATGTTGACCGTCGGCCAATTTTGGGCATATGCTATGCCCGAGTTGTAACATAGTTCAAGTAATCGGATCTATTGATTTACCTATTGCAAAGATGTATTACATTCCATTCCAGGCAAAGGTAAGATATCTATTTTTGGAAATACTGATCTGACGTATATTCTCGTTTTGAGGTTAGATTTCAGATAATAGCGAAGCAGTAATAATTAAAAATGTTTTTAATGGTTTTATGCCTTGAAATTTATAAGCTATTAATGCTTATCTGTTTTTACAGGTGATAAAAAGGGAGGATTGTCTAAGGCCTTGTACCGTTTTGATATACTAACTTTTAAATGCGTATCTGAATTTCATTTTCAGATCTGGCATTAAAGGCTTGATATTATGTCAGCCTTGTTGATAATTAATACAAATGAACACAAACATCGAATGATATGTCAAGCATTTAGACTATATGTTAGATAGCATTGATGGATATTTACTGATGTGCTACATTTTTGTATGATTATAAATATTAATATTGTTTAATGATAAGAATGTGTGCTTATTGTACGTTTGGTTATACATATATTTTTGTATTCACATTTACTAGGAAAAGTTGATTTATTTATGGATTTATTGTGTGTGTCTAAGGCAGATAGTACAGTTAAAGTATGTTATGCGTTGGAAAAAGTGGGCTGTTGCAAATGATATTATCATGTTGGATGTATTCCCAGCAAATCCTTTTCATGTTTCGATTTATTTATCTTCTTTAGTAAAAACAAGTCGTACCGTCAGTTCCGTTACTACAGCTGACACTGGGCGCATGCTGTTATTGGAAATAACTATCTCCGACTGATAGTTTGATAGTCAAAACCGTGTTAGAAGGTGCAAAACGTTGATGAGCTTCACCTATAGAGAAAACGGAACATATTACTCCTGATATTTTACTTGAATTGTATAATTCAGTTTTCAAAGAGAACAATCTTATGTCACAGTGTACTCTATTATCAGTATTAAGAGGAGCAATAGTATTCTCGAATCTTGTTATATGTCAATTTTCATTTGTTATTCCTAATACAATGTAGTAAAACTGACATTTATCGCGACGGTAATACAGTTGTTATATCCCGAAAAATTTAGAAAATTATTTATTGTGGGTGAATATTTTAGATTCTGTTTATATGAATTTATTTTCAGTAACGTAATTTAGTGTAAGTATCGTTTTCAATTGCGCAAGGAGAATAGGCCACTTTCGTATACTCGTATGAGGGAATTATTCATTGATGCGTTTCGGATGCTTGTTTCTGATATTAAGAAATATGGATTATAGTTTGCGATATGGTGGTGCGACTACCGCAGTCAACTTGGTTATTTCTGACCGTTTATTGAAGAAGCACGGAAGGTGACATATCTGAGACGGCAAAAGACGGATACGTTAAAATTTTATTAAAAGACAGGTTTATTGTTTCCGACAATATAGGTTTATGAGTTTAATTTTGGATGCGTAATGGACATTTTTATAATGATCTGATTAGTTTATTTATTAAGAAACAAGACACAACTTAGCTTCGATTCCCGTTCTTTTTATTCAGCACATGGCTCTGTCGTGTGGCTATCCAATTTGAACATTGTTTTCTAATTATTGGCCTATGTATAGATATGTATGAGTATGATATGTTGTCTATGGATTTTGATTGTTGTCTAGAAGAATTGTAATTTCAATTGTTTGAAGGAATTGAATTAAATTGTAATTAATTTCTTCTAGTTATCTGCATTTTCCCGCCGTCTGTGAAAATATTATTCAGCACAATGTCGACTCGATTGGACGTGTTTTACTTTGTAAGTTATATCTTATCTTGTTTCGAGAGAAACTTTTCTTCTTTATTCAATGATTAATATTTCATAAATTTTGTTTTGCACTACAGATAATTGAAGTGCATGCATATTTTTGTATGTATTGTATAATACGATGTTTCTGAATTAAACACTGCACATGGTACTATCATGTGGCTATTCAATTTGAATATTCTTTTCTAATTATTGGCCTATGCATAGAGATTTATGGGTATGGTATGTTTTCTATGGGTTTTGATTGTTGTCTATTAGAACAATTAATTCATCTGTCATTTGACAAAGCGAGTTAAAATCGTGATTTATGTTTGAGGAACAATGATTAACACGATTTATATCTACACACCAATTATTAGATCCTACATACAGCTTACTATGCCAGACATACAATATCTTTACACCAATATTAGTGCTACTTACATCTGACATCAAGTGTATGACTAGTGGTTTTATCAGTTGTCCAGACCTGATGGTGTCCTATACAGGTACAAACTTTACTATTATCATTACTATTGACTGTCAATTGTACACTATATGTTATCTCTTTGTGGCAGTTCAGCAATTGAAAATATTCTTCGAACGTACACATGTTATTAATAATCATGAACGTACACCCACGACACCATATAACATTATACAATTATCACTCAAGTATGAG
Organism: Gigantidas platifrons; assembly: GCA_002080005.1. Taxonomy (NCBI): domain Eukaryota; kingdom Metazoa; phylum Mollusca; class Bivalvia; order Mytilida; family Modiolidae; genus Gigantidas; species Gigantidas platifrons. The sequence continues at coordinate 458,812 of MJUT01037652.1, forward strand.
GTGGACATGACGGTTTGTCAACCCTAGAAAGACAATGTCACATTGTCCTTTGAGGGCGAGCAAACCGTCATGTCCAACTCATGCTTGAGTGATAAATGTTCTATTACACCGAATATCTACTTTGCACAAGTAACAATGACATTGCAATTAGAACAAATGACATTGCTATGTCCCATCTTGTATTCCGTACATGTATTTTATGTTTGTTTTTCTCAAATACTATTTTTTTTTATTTTTTTTTTTATTTTTTTTGCCCCCGCTACATTGACTAAATGAACATTTACAGTTTCAGCTGGTAACAAGGTGTGATATCAAAATAGACATTTTAATCCAAATTTTACCACACTCGAATTTGATGGACATTAAACCATAAATTTAACAGACAACACTATACCATAAATTTGGTATACAGCATTCCACCATAAATTTGAGGACTTCATTATACCTTATATTTAAATACAGGATATGCTTTAGAGATTTGACCATTAATAATGACAGGTTCCTGCTGAATTCCTGAGAAAATATCAATTTTAAGTTTTAATACTGATAACATCAACAATAAATTTAACGTTTCGTTAATGTATTGCTGACTGTCAACTATGATCGATTTGAAAATTGAAATTGTAAGTTAGTCTTAATTCAAAATACACGGTTCTGATTCTCAACTAGAAGAATAAAACATTTTTGAAATTCAACAGTACAAAGAAAAGCAACTTGTCCATCAACAGAGCCACTGAAATAACTGAAACATTAATCGAACACAATTTCTCGCGTGCGGTTGACATAACGGTCGCGAGCATGGGACATGTTGTTTTTAATATATTGTATAGGATCATGGCATGCATTGTACATGTCAGGTAACGTATCAGCCTATGAAATACATTCACAACCTTGTTCAATAGTATTAATATAAGGTAAACATCTTGGTTTTAATTTATGGTCTGAAATAACACAAATGTCACAATCGGTAGCTTTCACCAAGTTACTTAGACAAACAGTTGAGGACATAATACCTCTTACATTCTATGACAAAATAGTTAAACTAGTTATTATGGGCATGGTAAGTATAACACAGGAAATATAACATAACTGTTTATTTGTCTTCATTGTATCTTTATTAGTTGACACTTTCACCGGAATAATGCTGGTTGTAGTCCTCTGAGAAGCGCTTACTCCACTCTCGATTACTAACCCATTTCCTACATGATATACCATCAGGCCAGAAACTAGGTGATTCAACGATACTGGCTGAACTTTAAGATACGTAGAGTTTTGCTGCGGTACGATACGAGTTATGCTTTTTATTAAAGGGTCACAAGAAGGTTACACGCACGTCCCTTTGTTCGAGGTAGGTGAATATACCTGACCTTGTATATTTTGGATCAATTCCAGATACATAATATCTAGCTATATGTTTTTTTGCTACACTTATAGGACTTTTTGTGTGGGTTACATTATTAAGGCATGATTGATGGGAAATGCTGAACATGTCTGCGCATAGCAGAAACCCTGAGCTGCAAGTAAAAATCAGTGACAAATGAAATAAGTATTGAACTATAGATATTTGATTTATTTCTTTGTTTCTTTGATTTTTTTGTTTCTTTGAATATTGAGCTTTAATTAAATTTCTCTTATTTTAACATTATAAACTCAGTGATTTGAGTGAATTTGTTAATTGGTTGCTATCTGTCAGTCTGGTGATATTTCATTGGGTTTTTTTAATCTCATTTTCCATTAAATTAATAATTCATTGTACTTAGGATTTGTTCAACTTTCATAAAATTTATGAACTATTTACTCTGTTAATAGTTTATGGAAAACAAATACACTTGAAAACTAATATGTATACATTTTCTTTGAATATTTTTGCAATTTGTTATCATTATATTGAATTTTATTGCCTAGAAAATAATTACACAAGTTCTGCTAATGATTCATCAAAAGAATATATTTTTTTATTGTTGAATCACTAGGGGGCCTGTGAAAATAACAATTCAGTTTTTACAGTGATCCACCAATAAAACCGGTGGACGTGCACATATTAGTGGCATATCCTTTCTTTAACAAAAGGGGGATAGGAGACATTTATAAATGTTTGTATATTCCAAAATGTGTTGTTCTAACATTGTTAATTATAAACACATGCTATTAAAATAACAGCCTGCATCGGCATTGACATTTGTGCACAGCGTGTTTTAAGTCATTCGGTTAGTTCTAAATTTATTTTTAGAAATACAAAATTCATACGGAGTTATCTTTCTTGACTGACAATTTTTCGGCACTAAAAGCTGACAGAAACTCATATTAATGAATAAAAGCATGTACCAGAGAAACATTTCGTTAAATAAATATATAACCTAGCGCAGTGTGAAGTTTGGGAAAGTCACTCTACTGCAAACTTAATATATTTGCATTTTATTTCAATGCGATGGTGAATTCCATCACAATCATCACAATTTTAATCATAATCTGCCGTTTTAGCACAAATCTAATAAACAATTCGTGGAATTAATTATTGCTGAAAAGAAAACAATATAAGACGTTTCGATTATTTCTACGGTATAAATAAACCAGGTCTTTGTTCTACAATGTTCATGAAAGAAGAAAATGTCAACAATCACGTGACTCGTGGTTTTACCAGAGACGCCATTGATGGGTTTGCATTCCGACTGTTGAGCTGAAAACCATGTCGTTCAATCCCATCAACATGACCGACCTGTTGAAGAAATATAACTGTCTGGCCTTATCTGTCACCTCGCAAGATGCAAAACACTCCGACAACAAGATTAGAATTAAAGTGAGGTACTACAATCATGAGTTCTTAAGAATAGTGGCCAATGCGAAAACAACATCCCGTCAGGATAAAGAATTTGTCGAGATGCTGGAAAGAGCCGCCTCAGTTCGTAACAAGTCCGTTGACTTCCTTGTTCACCAGATCAATCGCTAGAGTGTCAGTGTGTCTCTTCGCCTAGATGACGACTGAACTTCAACATAATGAACTTTTAATTTTATGGACTTTAATTTAGGACTTTAGAGACAAAAATGTGTATAATATTAATTGTAAAACCTATATTAGGTAAACTTAGAAAGGACAAGGGTTGGGGTGGATTTTATTGATTTTATATGTGCAACTACAGTTGAATATTTGGTATATTGGTACTAAATTAATACGGTAACGCCTCAGAAAATAATTTTCTCACAAGTTATGATGACAAATTTATTCCCTGACTTTTCCGAGATGTTACTCTATATATTTGTTACAGGTACTACCACATGTAGTAGCTAAGGGTGAAGTAAATTGCTTAGTCCCGTTCTGTGATATTGTTGTTTCTTTAAACCCTAATTACTTGTTAATTAGTATAAAGAAAGGTCTATAATTCAATTATACGTGGTTGAAATAGTAAAATTTAATTTGCTATTGAAGTAAGAAAAAAAGTTAATGTTAATTGTTGAAAGCTTAGAGTTGGAAAATTGTTTTTAAAGGGGCATTATCTGCCAAATCGTATTTTTTTTACCCATAAAAACTATCAGATATGAGTAATGCCTTAATAAAACGTGTTTTTGTAACTTATAAATGTTATGAAATGTACACGCATCTGGGGAAAAACGTGTAACTGCTCGTGTTTTGAGATCAATCAAGAAATGGACGCCATCTTGTTAATTATCGACATTGTTTACGGAGTTTGTCGAATCGTCATTAAATCAGTACAACAATGCACTTATTTCTTATTTTTTTGTGAATCTGCTTTTAGTCGGTGTTAATTGCGGACAAACAACCATGCAAATTGGCAGTTAATAAGCGACAAAATACAAATTATTCGTTTTTACCTGTCGCTAGTAAGGTCAATTGCTTACGGAAAAAGCGAGGTCAAATTATTTGCTAGCAAGCAAATAAGTAATCGATGGTAAGTTTCGCTCTCAAAAGGCGGAAAGTGGTTCGATAATATGTTTAATGTGAAATATTTACGTTTATTTCATCATTTCAAAGCTATTTACCAATTTCCAAAGCATAAATTTGTTTTGGTCAAATTCGTAGCTAATGCCCCTTTAATTGTTGGTAAATTTTTATTTTTATGCATAATGTCCATGTATAAATGTGGTAGATAAAGTTTATGGTAAGTTAACTCCGTATGAATTTTGTATTTCTAAAAATAACAGGAGCTTAATTAATGAGATTCATTGAACAATATTTCTGTTGTGGCATGGCTTTTTTTGTAATTTGTTGGTTGATTCCGAGCCAACCGGTCTCCTTAATTATGCGTGCTTAGCAGAGAAGCAACAAATACCAATTGTATAATCATTGGCTTGACCCGAACGGGGCTCGAATACACGATCTACTGCAATCGAGGTGAGCACGCTAACCAATACGCCACTGATGCGATTAAATTTAAAATGCCCTACCCTTAAAAGTTGCTTAACAATGTAGTCACGCAACTAGAACTTTCTACATGCCGTAGTATTTTGTTTATATCGACAATGACATTACAATTACCTAGATTTGGCTGTCTGTTTACCTTCAGAAATAATGTGGCTTATTATAACAGACAACCTTATCAAACTTTAAGTGAGTAAACAAAACGTTAGGTGGTCATGCATGCTACATTATAGGACATTCCGTTCCTGATCTCACCCAGTTCTGTTTAAATATAGCAAGCCATACATACCGCGGTGGCTAAATGTGCCTTAAATAATAGAATAAACATAGTTCTCATTAAAAATATAATGAAATATTGCTTTGACAGCTATCAATACATGCAGAGCAAACGTTGGGTTCATTTGACTTGTAATAAAACAGCAATAGTCATAGAAATGTCTATTTAGTGATTACTTTACCATCAATTTTCGAAACTTCAAGTGAATGATTTCAACAAAGTTCAGACAGACTTGCTATTTGAATAGCCATGTTACTAAGTTATTTGTCTTTCAGTTAACGATTTCAATAGCCACGCATACTGTATGGGGACTTTCGTTGTTCGTCTCAAACAACTCCTTATGTTAGTATTTGACGTTGAATATGTCTGCCTTTAAACTATAGTCTGTAAGGTTCAGCCAATAAACGGGTGGACCGAGTTTGACTTGGAGTAGTGATACGTGGCCTACCACTCTATGTGACCTTTCGTCGATCCTGACATGAAGAATTTCCACTAAAGACGTGAACTAGTGTTATCATGAAAATTAAATCATTTTGAAACTGTTTCCCCTAAAAATATGGACGTTGCTACAAAATGTCAATAATACCAATGCATACCCGAATGTTCTACTCATTTGTTTCACGTGTGATTTACCGATAATCACTATTTGCATATAAATTATGTGTCAATCTTCTGCGTACTTATTGCACCATTATTTTATACGTCTCGTTACATACTCTTGAATAATTGCCATATTTATTGCAAATACATCTTTCGAAGTAGCAATATAATTTACTTTTTTACCATGACATTTGTACGGAACAAATAATATCAGATTGTCGTTGGCTAAATACTACATACTCTGAGGTAATCGGATTTCAGTTAACGTAAACAGCTTGGGATCATTTCCAGTTCAAATAGAACAAAGGACATAATTACTAGCTCAAAACCAATACTATTAGTGGAAATTGAACTGTCTGATCCATATTCGTGTGAAAAAAATCTAGAATTTTGAAATCTTGAAAATATGTTTTCAATCAATTTTGAAACTACATACAGTAACATTAGAACACAGTTTAATGATTTCTATGGGATAAAATTGATGCATTGGGTATACTTAGCGATTTATAATATTTTTTATTATTTTTTTTAATTTTGTTTGCTTTTCTACAAATTCGATATGTTATACAATTTCTAGACTATTTTATCACAATCGCTGAGAGTTATTCGGCAACGGAAAAGAAAAGAATGGATAAATAATACTGCAGTTTGCACGACTCTATTTCCTACATAAAACACATATCCACAATTAATAGCTTACATTCATAAAAGGGCAAAATATGTCCATCTACAAAAACCTTGAGTTCTGTTGCATTTAACATTTCAATATATTCATACGTTTTATGAGGGCCCAGGTGGCTCAATGAGTTAGGTAGTGGGATTACCTAACAACTCATACAAGCCTATCACCAATACGGCGTGGGTTCGCGCCCGGCTTTGTAAATTACTAAAATGGTGTACTCTACTCACAGCCGCAAGTGATAAAGTTTACCAGTTACTTGCCTATGGTCGGTGGTTCTCTCCATGTACTCCGGCTTCTTCCACCACTAAAATTGGTCACCATGATATAGCTAAAATATTGCTTAAACATCCAAATTTACAACCTGCCAGTTTGACATTCAACAAGCATGTTTCAGGTAATATAAATAATAACGTAGTTCATTATGACATACACATGGTGTCCAATAAAAACAAATGTCAGTTAATAGAATTTATAATTTGTTTGACGTACCTATTTCATCGTGGAAGTATATAGTTGCAGTTTATTAAATAATATTAGCATATCTTTGCATAGAACAAATTATTCTCAAATGTAATACACATTACATTGAAACAAATCTCGCCGTTTGTGGTATGCAGTCTTATGCTGAACCGTTAGATATTTAGGTGTCGCGAAGTTAATATTATTCTTCATTCTTCCATAATCATAATATTATGTACGTCGATACAGTGAAGGGTAATAATTGCTAAACAATGTATAGCGATTTATGTACGATATATCAATGAACAGACGACATACAAATTAATTATATATGTCTACTAAAATAAATTTATAAATTTATTACAGATATGACAGGCATAGTATAAACAAGGTTGATAACACAATACGCATACAAAGTAGAAATACATCGCTAAACACTTGGCCAACAATATTTTCCAAAACATATCAAAAATCATATTATTTATAACACAATGCATATTCACACATTGGAATTTGCCATAGAAACAACACTCTAGTTTACTGAATTTGTGATTTCACATAAAAGTGCATTGAAATTAAAACTTATCCACTGAATAAAAGATGACTATTATGAAAAACAAATAATTTCCATTGCTTTTTTTTATCATAATTTCAAAATCTCCGGCTTCTTACACCACTAAAACAGGTCGCCATGATATAGCTGAATATTGCTGAAAGTGGCGCTAAAACACCAAAAATCAAGAAAACAAAATCAAAATAGAATATACACAGTTACCTGCTATAACAATAATGAGCGCACGATACCATATTACAATATAATATTATATACTTACAATATACAGTTAAGGTATGTTGTTGTGTTTTGTCATTTGTCCATAATAGATGTCTTCCTGTACATGTACATGTTTGTTCATCGTTGTTATTAGAAGTTACAAGTTCTACACTAGAGATGGCGTCTACAGTAGATGGACTTCCTGTTTGAGTTTTCTGAGTGGCTCCATCACATGACCACGTGATCGTAGCTACAGGATTTCCTCCTTGTATGGTACATGTAAGAGTTACGTTGTTACCTTCAATAATTGGTCCTACTGGTGTCTGTGTTATATTAGGTAATGTCGTGGGTTGATCTAAGACATTGAAATTTATGTTGCATTAATCTTTCAAATTTGCTATGGACAAATGTCCGTATCATTATTTTATTACAATAAGTTTGACTAAATATAATAAACAAACGCCCGTATCATCATTGTTTTTGCAAGTAGACGTCAAAGCATAACCCAAAACCTGATTAAACCATTAGGGGGTACAATGAAATGCAAAAAGATATTTCATTGAAATACATTTGCTAATTGAATATTTGTAAACAGACATCATTATATATGCACTTATTCAAACTGGCAACTAGAACTGGTGTCTGTGCTATTGTAGGTGATGTCTTGGGTTGATCTAAAACATTGAAATTTATGTTGAATTAAGCTTGAACAAATGTTATGGACACATGTCCGCATCATTATTTTATTGAAATAAGGTTGAATATTATGAACGCCCGTATCATCATTTGTTTTCAAGTTCAGCGAGTCCATATGGAGCCCCCTTTTCGTTTTTCGCTTGAAACATAAACCACAATTTAATCTGTTTTCAATATTACCCACAAAGTGATTAATCGCATTGTCGCATACACTTTTATACTTTTCTTTATTTCGGGTTATAATTTAAAAATGTAAAACAGATTGAAATATATACTGAAATAAACCTGCGACGATAAAAAAAAACATAGATATCACATTTAGTGTGTACGACGCGTTCCTGGAATAACGTTTATCAGATGGACTCAAAATCAAAATATTTAAAAGTCAAGGGAGGAGAACCTTATTTTTAATATTAATACCAGGACTTAGGAACTGTAAACTCGATAAAACATAAACAGTTAAGCTTATCCCAGCTAACCCCTCATCCATATAGCGACTTCCTTCTTTATCAGATCTTATTTATACGTCCCCAACGTGTTACCGGCAATTTGATCCTTATATAACAACTGACTGTCTAGCGCGAGTTTGTTTCTCTAAATAAAGTATTCTTGTTTGGAAAATTGGGATGGCCAAATTAATGTTAAAGCATCATGTTTGGAAATTGAAATATCCTTACATTATTTTTTAAATTTAAAGTATGTAATAGCTAGTGGTGCCAAGATCAAAGTCAATGCTTTCAAAAATATATTACTGAACACAGAAATAAGATCAAATATATCTTCCGGAAATATCAAGAATGTACTATGTATCATTAAATTTTCTTTGAAATGCTTAGGACTACTTACATATCGAAAAAGGCAGCATATTTAAAAATACATAATGGCGTAATCCATAATACATTTCTCTGACGTCACACTATTGTTCGGAAAGTGAATTATTTTTAAGAATCTAGAGTCTATCCTTTAATTATTGCGTATATGAACTTTCACCTTTTACCATTTTATACTTAAAAACGTGTTGTAAGTATTTGGGAATTGCGGCTATCAAACCATTGCTGTGCATTTTAAAGTATGCTTTGAGTTTAAAAACTTTCGTTTTTTTCTATTGATAAAATTGTATTCATAAATTCTATTAAGATGATAATCAGGCTAATCTCCTGAATATCCACAATTGTTAACATAATGTACATATCACATATTTATATATATTCATATAAATGTTAAAATCTGATGAACAAATTATCTATTTATTCTGCCAAAACTAAGACCTCAAATAAAAATTGCTGTCTAAAATTCTATGACTGTTATATTGTTTAAAACTGAAAGCACTGGATTATTTTGTTCATAGTACTCTTCAAACAGATTAAGACTGTTTGCGCTTTTGTAATATTCATAATCATATTGTACATTTGTTAACACAGTTGATCTAAAATAATTTAATATTGAGAATATTGCGAAACGTACGTCAATATAAACATGACGGTGAGTGGGTATTTGTTACGGGCTTTTTGAAGAATACATGATTTTTCAAACATACGAAGTGATATTTACATACTTATGAATAGTTAAACCTTGTGTAATAACCATTCTCTGGACATGTTGAAGCCAAAGCATGCACAAAGTAGAATCGAAGCCAACAAAATACGACAACTTTTATAATTTAGAGACGATTGATTACGTTCTCCTTTCATGATGTTAATGGGAAATAAATTATTTTTTAAACCAAATATACTAATTTATCCCAATGTTCTACACGTCCTGTGCCTATAATTGTAGCTTTTCCGTTTCAATGTTGGCCTCGAATTTGAACCTCGTTTTCAATCCAATATGTCCGCGCTAATATTTTACTGTATTTAATGTAAATAAATGACAGAACATGTTTCATGGCAAAATATGCAAAACATATCCAAAATGTAATAAAACATGTACTTCTTAAATTGAATTCTTCGCTTTAGGACTAAAATTATTAATTGTATGGAACGTTCAAAAATGAGGTCACTCATGGACACAATATTGCTTTGAGTGAATTATGAATGCAATGAAGCTAGTACAGTGAGTGAGTGACACCACTGAAGAAATTTGACAGTTTATTGCTTGCTTAAACTTTTCTTTGTTTGATTGACACCTTCAATACATAAAGTTTAACTAAATTATAAAGTCAATCTTAACCAAAACCAGTCCAAAAGGTAAAAAGGAGTGGTGTGGTTAAAAGTTATAACGAATATTGCGTTGTCACTTTAAGGCAAAATGTCAGCCAGTCTTTATTGTAAAATCAGTAATGTGGTATTCTACCTAGTTGTGTTTTATACTAGGACACTATGCAGTACAAAGTTATAATAGCAATGCATTAACATGTGGCCTGGTGTTACGGGTAACCACTGACATTGATATACTTGCCTTATAATTAAGAGGGGGAATATTCTACCAGTGTCCAATCATATGGTTATCTGTTTTACCACTTACAACTAATCTGTATTAGATATTGCTAATCAATGAATTAAAATACATTGGAAATTGTGATCCGAAAAATAGGGTTCCTATGCATCCTGTTTTTATATATGACTGGAAAAAAATGCAGGTCATATTATGGTATGGGTCTGTCTTCACTGTTGAATTAAAACACTCATTAGTTTTTTTTTCTGGATTTTTGTTACTTATTTATTTTGTGTTTGCATTGTTGTCATAAATCCAGATTTTCGCTTTAGGAATAGACCACACAATGAATGTACACTTCACCGGTCCCCTTTATTATTTTAGAATATTTTTAATTATTTGTCACTGGAAAACTATCTTTCAGCTATTTTAGCTATGAATATCATAGTTTTCGAATAAATTGTGACCATAATTCTGTCTGAAATGTTCTAATGGTATTGCTTTAGATTGTACAATAACATATAAAAATGACATTTATGGAGTGTTTTGCGGGTTTTCACTTTCAAGTACAATTTTACTTGTAATAGCGAGAGTTAATTTACTTTAATGTACTTATCAATTGAACAAGCCATTTCATGATTCAAGAAGGAAGAGAGGCAAAAGACTTAAGTGCATTTTTTTATGTTTAATATATATAATAAAAGACTGTTTCAATTTATGTAAAGATTTCTTGCTAAAGCGTTGTCTTAATGTTCAAGCAATGTATCAAGACTATGTGCATGATGAAATATAGATATTTAGATTTTATATGATTTTTCTACTTAATTTGTTGATTCGACATTTTTCCCGATACAAATGTGGAAATTTATAAAGGGTAGCTTCATCAATCTAACAAATATCTTGCTTTGTGTGTCAAATAAATTGCATTTCACTTCCGAAATGCTATAGACAACATATGATTTCAATAAATTGTGCTTATCATTCAGCACAAAATGTAGTTACCATCCCTAATACAATACAGAATTTGGGAAGAAATAAAATAAAATGCAAAAGGATATGTCATGGAACTAAATTTATTATTTAAAGATATGTAAACAGAAATCATTCCATATACACTTATACAAACAGGCAACTAGATATATTAAAACTATTCTACGTGCGTCTATATCGATGAAAAAAAATATGTTCGCAGATATCATAACCTATATATAAAGACTATCTGTCTTATGCGCCTTTTTAATAATGTCCATCCATGGTAGCTATAGACAGGTTTGACTATATCTAATAAACTATGCCTGGGACTAGTTTTGATCATTTGCAAAAAGAACGTAATTAAAGTACATAAAATTCCTATCTGTAATAACGATATCATATTACCAGGTCTATAAACACACATTTTAGCAATTGTAGTATATATAAAACTAATTGATCTTGCATTTGACAAAACGAGTTAATACAGTTCTTTCTTCGTGTGAAACATCTTTAACACGTAATATATTTACAAACCAATTATTTAAAGTTACATAAAAGCTAGCAAGGTATTTTGGTGACAGATACTTGAAACACCAGTATCATTTCTACTTACATCTGACATCAAGAGTATAACCTGTGGTTTTGTTAGTTGTCCATGCAGGATGCTCTCCTATACAGGTACAAACTTTACCATTATCTGTACTATTGACTGTCAATTGTACACGAGATGTAACTGTATTAGTTTGTGGATTTCCTGTTGGATTAATAGTTGACGATCTTTCACACGTCCATGTAATTGTGGCCAGTGGATTACCTCCCTGTATGCTACATGTCAGAATAACAGTGAAAGTCTCATTAATAGGACCTGATGGCGTCGGTATAATAGATGGGTTTGATGTTGGTTCATCTGAAATTAAATAATTGATATCACAGTTAGTAAAACATGAGTAATACTTATAACTTTCTGACAACACTACTGATACAAAACCATAGTATACAATTATGTACAATTAATAAAAAAGTTTATGGATGTAAATGGACATGAGAGACTATCAACATTCCACTAAGACACAAAATAAAATAAAGCAACAACGTTTTATTGCTGTTCTATATTCACAGCCACCATAGGGTATACAATTATGAATAGTACTCATATCCTAAATTGAGTGTGAAACGATCTATAGGCTGTAGTTGAGTGGTACGCTTTACTTCTGTCGAACAACCCTATATCTGGGCTTCTTTGTTGTTTGATATCACAGTTACTAAATTTCGAATAGTAACAGGAATTTTCCCAGGAAACCAGAATGCATCCCTTCTACCGAAACTTCATTCAATCAATGAACCCCTCTGATTATCCACAGCAACCAATCATGTGATTCCTATTTGACGCAGATTATCCCATTAACCAGGTGTCAGTTCATTTATTTTAATGGTGAAATACATTTTGAGAGGCTACAGTTGGAGGCAGATAGAATTATCACCGGACTTCCAATCTTTACCAACACGGAATATCTATATAGAGAAACTGGCTGGGAGAGATTGGCAGAAAGAATAACTAGGAGAAAGCTCCAATTATTATATAATATCCAAAACGGTAGCACACCCTCTTATTTACTCTATCTTATTCCCCCAACAATCAAAAGTACAACTATGTATCCCCTTCAAAATGGCAACGACATTATTGTTCCATTCTGTAGACTATCTTTAACTAGAGATTTTTTTGTCCCAGCTACAGTAAGGGAGTGGAATAGCCTTAATCTTACAGTGCGTAATCTTGACACATTACCTTAGTTTAAAAAGGCAATCCGCAGTTCAATCTCAGTGGAAATTCAGAGACACTATTCCTATGTTCCTAGAAAACTAAATATAATTCTAACACAGCTTCGTTGCAATGCATCCTTCTTGAATTACGATTAATGTAAAGTTAAAATTTTATCAAATGCTTCCTGTAACTGTGGCTCACCATGTGAAAATTCTCACCATTTCTTTTTTGATTGTGACAAATATACAGATAATAGAGAAATAGTATTTAATAGTCTTAACTGGCTACCTTCTAACATTAATATTGATGTAAATCTACTGGAAGTGATCTCCTAACATATCAAGAAAATACAACTATTTTTAAACATGCTTTTAAATATACATATATGTATTAAAGACTCCAAAAGATTTACAATTGTCTAAATGATCTAAAGAACCAACACACATCTCCAAAAGTATTTATTTTCTTTTTTCTTTTTTTTTATCGTATATTGTCTAGACCTATGTTTTTGTATGTAATCATTCTTTGTTTATTTAACTCTATGCTATTATATACATATTATATCCTTTCATTACGCATGCTAATCCATATTGTAAATTATTGTATTCGGGAGAAGACTTCATAAATTGGTAAAACATGTGTCCGATCCCTATTTGCTATATTTAGCAAATAAAAATATGTTTAAACTAAACCTACATTTTGAGATATCAATGGAATACAAACAGTATATAAATGCACAGATTTGTCCATTTTGGTTCATTAAATCGAGAATGTTAAACTGGAAATTATAGCTTATGGATATTAATTTTAATCTTTTAACAGTGGTATGCCCGGTATTCATGGATATAATTACCTGTTTTACACTTTAAAGATATTACTTTGTAGAGGTGCATATATTTGTCATTTATATGAACATCTGCGCATTAAACTTTAATCAATCACAATATAATATATACTAGTACTTACAATATACAGTGAAGGTGTGTTGTTGTGTTGTGTCATTTGTCCATAATAGATGTATTCCTGTACATGTACATATTTTTCCATTGGTGTTTTTTGAAGTTACAAGTTCTATACTAGGGATGGCTACTGTAGATGGACTTCCTGGCTTTACTCCGACAACTTCACATTTGAACTTCACATTTGAACCAATATATTTGTCGTAGATAAAACAACGTACTACAATGGAAGTCATGACAATAGGCATATGCACTTCTGATCATATCAATTGTGACTTTTATTGACAATAACATATCAATTAAAACTATTAACGTATTATACTCACAATGCCATATTACAAACTATTTTATACTTACAATATACATTGAGGGTGTGTTGTTGTATTTTGTCACTTGTCCATAACAGATGTCTTCCTGTACATGTACATGGTTGTCCATTGTTGGTTTTAGAAGTTACAAGTTCTACACTAGAGTTGGCGTCTACAGTAGATGGACTTCCTGTTGGAGTTATCGGAGTGGATCCATCACATGACCACGTGATCGTAGCTACAGGATTTCCTCCATCAATGGTACATGTAAGAGTTACTTTGTTACCTTCAATAATTGGTCCAACTGGTGTCTGTGTTAATGTAGGTAATGTCGTTGGTTGATCTAAAACATTGAAATTTTATTGCATTAAGCTTGAATAATTGCTATGGCAAATGTCTGTATTATTATTTTATTAAGATAAGCTTGAATAAATATTATAATGAATTGCCTGTATCATCATGTTTTTCAAATTCAACGAGCAAATATGGAGCCCTCTCTCCATGTTTCAGCTATACATTCCAAAGATGCAGGGTATTACGCTTTTTTCAAACTCTTTCTTTTGAAACATAATTCAACATTTAATATGTTTCAATATAACCCACAAAGTGATAAACGAATAGACCATGGAGAGTTGGGAAGTAAGCATTAACAGTTATACTTATATATAGAATGTGGCAATACATTTTTTATCAATTAATAATCAATGATGGCGTTGTCATGGAATCATAACCCGAAACCAGATCGAACCATTAGATACGGAATTGGGAAAACATACATTATTATGCAAAAGGATATGTCATTGAAATAAATCTGATAATTACAGATATGTATACAGACATCATTTCATATCCGCTTATCCAAAGTGGCAACTAGATATACTATAAGTGTGTCTATACCGATGGGCATAGTTTTATATATAAAAGATTTCCTGTCGTATCCAGCTTTTTCCAGAATCTCCATCAATGGTAACAATAAACAGGTTTTATTGTGTAAACACAGCCTGACAGTCTAATGATGCATTAAGTAATTATGACACCTTAATAAAAAGTATATACACACTAAATCGTATCAGCACATTATTGATAACTCGAATAATACTGCGCCCTCTATCGGTACTATCGCTGGACAATGTAGCCACCAGCGGGAGCGTAATATAACGACTTGATTTTTCGGGTTACATTATTGATTATTTTACGCACGGTAAGATATAGTCACACTTTTATTTTAGTTTATTTTCGTATAAACTGTAAACATGTAATGGTTCAAAACACAACTGTACTAGAGAGTCTTAATTCTCTGAATAATTATAAAGTATTATATGCATTTAATGCTTTTGTGGAATAGTGCCCAAACAAGTAAAGAAATACGAAAATATTTGACAATAGTAAACATTTTCGTTTATAATGCGAACCCCTCCTGCAAATACAGAATCTGGACAAAACCCGTGCATTATGCATAAGAAATTACGATACTCAATTATTTCAAAACATTTCCTATTTTGAATTGTTGGTCAACCAATTGAGATAATGTAATTCTATAATAACGGTCAATCCGCTAAAATTTGATTGTAGTTAAAACTCAGGATCGTGAGAATTAAGTACCGCTAAAACAATTCAACCTATTTGGAAGAAAATCGCGAAATTTGGATCCATCAAAAAAACCCACTTATACGGTATATTTTACCATTTGGGAATTAATATAGGTATATAACTATTAACTGATATTTCGTTTGACAAAGCGAATTAAACAGTCCATTATTCTTTAAGAACATCTTTGGCACATAATATATCTACAAACCAATTATTTAAAGTTACATACAGTCTAGCAAATTAGTTTGGTGAAAGATACTTGACACAGTATCATTTCTACTTACATCTGACATCAAGTGTATGATCTGTGGTGTTATTAGGTATCCAGGCAGGATGATTTCCTATACAGGTACAAACGTTACCATTATCTGTACTATTGACTGTCAATTGTACACTAGATGTCGCTGTATTAGTTGATGAACTTCCTGTTTGATTAATAGGTGACGATCCTGCACACGTCCATGTAATATTGGCTAGTGGATTACCTCCCTTTATGTCGCATGTCAGAATAACAGTTGAACTCTCATTTATAGGACCTGGTGGCTTTTGTATAATAGATGGCGATGATGTTGGTTCATCTGAAATTATATATTTTATATTACTGTTAGTATAACATGAGTAATACTAATACTTTTTGGTCAACACAACTGATACAAAATCATAGTATACAATTACCTACAACTAGTAAGAAAGTATATGGATGTAAATGGACATGAGAGGCTATCAAACATTTCACTAAGACACAAAATAAAATAACGCAACAACGTTTTTATTGTTCTACATTCAAAGCCATCATAGGGTCTACCATTATTAGTAGTATTAATATTTTAAATTGAGTGGAACGATCTATAGGCTGCATCTGAGTGGTACATTTTACTTCTGTCGAACGACCCTATATCTGGGCTACCTTGTCGTTTGATGCCACAGTTACTATATTTCGAATAGTAACATGAATATTTGCACAGGTTACCAGAAGTTATCCCTTCAACCAAAATTTCATTCAATCAATGAACCCCTCTCATTATCCACAGCAACCAATCATGTGATACCTATTTGACGCAGATAATCCCATTAACCAAGTATCAGTGCATTTATTTCAATGGTGAAATACATTTTAAGATATCAATAGAATACAAACAATATATAAATGCACAGATTTATCCATCTTGGTTCATTAAATAGAGAATGTTAAACTGGAAATTACAGCTCATGGATATTAATTTTAATCTTTTGACAGTTGTATACCCGGTATTCATGGAAATAATTACCATTTTTACACTTTAAAGCTATTACTTGGTAGAGGTGCATATATTTGTCATTTATATGAACATCTGCGCATTAAGCTTTAATCAATCACAATATAATATATACTTGCGATATACAGTGATGGTGTGTTGTTGTGTTTTGTTATTTGTCCATACTAGATGTATTCCTGTACATGTACATATTTTTCCATTGGTGTTTTTTGAAGTTACAAGTTCTATACTAGGGATGGCTACTGTAGATGGACTTCCTGGCTTTACTCCGACAATTTCACATTTGAACCAATATATTTGTCGTAGATAAAACAACGTCCTACGATGGAAGTCATGACAATAGGCAGATGCACTTCTTATCATATCAATTGCGACTTTTATTGACAATAACATATCAATTAAAACTATTAACGTATTATACTCACAATACCATATTACACTCTATTTTATACTTACAATATACATTGAGGGTGTGTTGTTGTATTTTGTCACTTATCCATAACAGATGTCTTCCTGTACATGTACATGGTTGTCCATTGTTGGTTTTAGAAGTTACAAGTTCTACACTAGAGTTGGCGTCTACATTAGATGGACTTCCTGTTGGAGTTATCTGAGTGGCTCCATCACATGACCACGAGATCGTGGCTACAGGATTTCCTCCTTGTATGGTACATGTAAGAGTTACTTTGTTACCTTCAATAATTGGTCCAGCTGGTGTCTGTGTTATTGTAGGTAATGTCATGGGTTCATCTAAAACATTGAAACTTTTATTGCATTAAGCTTGAATAATTGCTATGGCAAATGTCTGTATTATTATTTTATTAAGATAATCTTGAATAAATATTATAATGAATTGCCTGTATCATCATGTTTTTCAAATTCAACGAGCAAATATGGAGCCCTCTCTCCATGTTTCAGCTATACATTCCAAAGATGCAGGGTATTACGCTTTTTTCAAACTCTTTCTTTTGAAACATAATTCAACATTTAATATGTTTCAATATAACCCACAAAGTGATAAACGAATAAACCATGGAGAGTTGGGAAGTAAGCATTAACAGTTATACTTATATATAGAATGTGGCAATATTTGTTTTATCAATTAGTAATCAATGATGGCGTTGCCATGGAATCATAACCCGAAACCAGATCGAACCATTAGATACGGAATTGGGAAAACATACATTATTATGCAAAAGGATATGTCATTGAAATAAATCTGATAATTANCATATCCGCTTATGCAAAGTGGCAACTAGATATACTATAAGTGTGTCTATACCGATGGGCATAGTTTTATATATAAAAGACTTCCTGTCGTATCCAGCTTTTTCCAGAATCTCCATCAATGGTAACAATAAACAGGTTTAACTGTGTCTAATAAGCCATATCTGTGAGGATTCAAGATATTTTGCAAAAACATTATCAAAGTTACAGGAAATAATTACCTTCGATATTTTATTAGCAAATTTAACAATTATAGTATATGTTATTATTTTCAATTTCACAATTCACAACACACATGTGTCTGCATGCTTATCAATACACTTGACATGGCGGGTCATCTGCCCTTTATACGGATGTGATACCGTATAAGTGTGTTTTTTCGCGGGTACCTAATTTTCGCTTTATTCGCAATAGTCATCGATCAGCGAAAAAGTAATCCACGAACATTTCCACCCTTTAGTACATTCGTTTTTTCTTCTTAAATAATTGTATAATATCTATCGTAGCATGACTGTATAGTGAATATTTAACAATGATATGGTCTTAATGTTCTCAAAGTTGTTGAAATGACGCTTTTAAAATATCCAACATGGGGAATGGAATCCTTCCTGAAAACAATGCATATGTTGACAATGATCATGAATGAACAACAAATAATGCCTTATCTAAAATGGCATTCAAGCCATAAAATCATAACTGAGATAATTTATTGTTAATCAGATTAAACTTCACAGCTGGGAGCAATTAAACTTCCAGACTTAACATAAACATTGACAAATACATTTGATTACTTTTTTCCTTTTTATTTCAATCATTAAAAGCTTGTGTAAACACAGCCTGACAGTCTAATTATTCATTAAGTAATTATGACACCTTAATAAAAAGTATATACACACTAAATCGTATCAGCACATTATTGATAACTCGAATAATACTGCGCCCTCTATCGGTACTATCGCTGGACACCAGTGGGAGCGTAATATAACGACTTGATTTTTCGGGTTACATTATTGATTATTTTACGCACGGTTAGATATAGTCACACTTTTATTTTAGTTTATTTTCGTATAAACTGTAAACATGTACTGGTTCAAAACACAACTGTACTAGAGAGTTTTAATTCTCTGAATAAGTATAAAGTATTATATGCATTTAATGCTTTTGTGGAATAGTGCCCTAACAAGTAAAGAAATACGAAAATATTTGACAATAGTAAACATTTTCGTTTATAATGCGAACCCCTCATGCAAATACAGAATCTGGACAAAATCCCGTGCATTATGCATAAGAAATTACGATACTCAATTATTTCAAAACATTTCCTATTTTGAATTGTTGGTCAACCAATTGAGATAATGTAATTCTATAATAACGGTCAATCCGCTAAAATTTGATTTTAGTTAAAACTCAGGATCGTGAGAATTAAGTACCGCTAAAACAATTCCACCTATTTGGAAGAAAATCGCGAAATTTGGATCCAGCAAAAAAACCCACTTATACGGTATAATTTACCATTTGGGAATTAATATAAGTATATAACTAATAACTGATATTTCGTTTGACAAAACGAATTAAACAGTCCATTATTCTTTAAGAACATCTTTGGCACATAATATATCTACAAACCAATTATTTAAAGTTACATACAGTCTAGCAAATTAGTTTGGTGAAAGATACTTGACACAGTATCATTTCTACTTACATCTGACATCAAGTGTATGATCTGTGGTGTTATTAGGTATCCAGGCAGGATGATTTCCTATACAGGTACAAACGTTACCATTATCTGTACTATTGACTGTCAATTGTACACTAGATGTCGCTGTATTAGTTGATGGACTTCCTGTTTGATTAATAGGTGACGATCCTGCACACGTCCATGTAATATTGGCTAGTGGATTACCTCCCTTTATGTCGCATGTCAGAATAACAGTTGAACTCTCATTTATAGGACCTGGTGGCTTTTGTATAATAGATGGCGATGATGTTGGTTCATCTGAAATTATATATTTTATATCACTGTTAGTATAACATGAGTAATACTAATACTTTTTGGTCAATACAACTGATACAAAATCATAGTATACAATTACATACAACTAGTAAGAAAGTATATGGATGTAAGTGGACATGAGAGGCTATCAAACATTTCACTAAGACACAAAATAAAATAAAGCAACAACGTTTTTATTCTTCTACATTCAAAGCCATCATAGGGTCTACCATTATTAGTAGTATTAATATCTTAAATTGAGTGGAACGATCTATAGGCTGCATCTTAGTGGTACATTTTACTTCTCTCGAACGACCCTATATCTGGGCTACCTTGTCGTTTGATGCCACAGTTACTAGATTTCGAATAGTAACATGAATATTTTCACAGGTTACCAGAAGTTATCCCTTCAACCGAAATTTCATTCAATCAATGAGCCCGTCTCATTATCCACAGCAACCAATCATGTGATACCTATTTGACGCAGATAATGCCATTAACCAAGTATCAGTGCATTTATTTCAATGGTGAAATACATATTAAGATATCAATAGAATACAAACAATATATAAATGCACAGATTTATCCATTTTGGTTCATTAAATAAAGAATGTTAAACTGGAAATTACAGCTTATGGATATTAATTTTAATCTTTTGACAGTTGTATACCCGGTATTCATGGAAATAATTACCATTTTTACACTTTAAAGCTATTACTTGGTAGAGGTGCATATATTTGTCATTTATATGAACATCTGCGCATTAAGCTTTAATCAATCACAATATAATATATACTTACGATATACAGTGATGGTGTGTTGTTGTGTTTTGTTATTTGTCCATAATAGATGTTTTCCTGTACATGTACATATTTTTCCATTGGTGTTTTTTGAAGTTACAAGTTCTATACTAGGGATGGCTACTGTAGATGGACTTCCTGGCTTTACTCCGACAACTTCACATTTGAACCAATAAATTTGTCGTAGATAAAACAACGTCCTACGATGGAAGTCATGACAATAGGTATATGCACTTCTTATCATATCAATTGTGACTTTTATTGACAATAACATATCAATTAAAACTATTAACGTATTATACTCACAATACCATATTACACTCTATTTTATACTTACAATATACATTGAGGGTGTGTTGTTGTATTTTGTCACTTATCCATAACAGATGTCTTCCTGTACATGTACATGGTTGTCCTTTGTTGGTTTTAGAAGTTACAAGTTCTACACTAGAGATGGCGTCTACAGTAGATGGACTTCATGTTGGAGTTATCTGAGTGGCTCCATCACATGACCAGGTGATCGTAGCTACAGGATTTCCTCCTTGTATGGTACATGTAAGAGTTACTTTATTACCTTCAATAATTGGTCCAACTGGTGTCTGTGTTATTGTAGGTAATATCATGGGTTCATCTAAAACATTGAAACTTTTATTGCATTAAGCTTGAATAATTGCTATGGCAAATGTCTGTATTATTATTTTATTAAGATAATCTTGAATAAATATTATAATGAATTGCCTGTATCATCATGTTTTTCAAATTCAACGAGCAAATATGGAGCCCTCTCTCCATGTTTCAGCTATACATTCCAAAGATGCAGGGTATTAC
>MJUT01037652.1:482292-493288 GCA_002080005.1 Gigantidas platifrons
TACAACTAGTAAGAAAGTATATGGATGTAAATGGACATGAGAGGCTATCAAACATTTCACTAAGACACAAAATAAAATAAAGCAACAACGTTTTTATTGTTCTACATTCAAAGCCGTCATAGGGTCTACCATTATTAGTAGTATTAATATCTTAAATTGAGTGGAACGATCTATAGGCTGCATCTGAGTGGTACATTTTACTTCTGTCGAACGACCCTATATCTGGGCTACCTTGTCGTTTGATGCCAACTTTACTAGATTTCGAATAGTAACATGAATATTTTCACAGGTTACCAGAAGTTATCCCTTCAACCGAAATTTCATTCAATCAATGAACCCCTCTCATTATCCACAGCCACCAATCATGTGACACCAATTGAGATAATGTCATTCTATAATAACGGTCAATCCGCTAAAATTAGATTTTAGTTAAAACTCAGGATCGTGAGAATTACGTACCGCTAAAACAATTCCACCTATTTGGAAGAAAATCGCGAAATTTGGATCCAGCAAAAAAACCCACTTATACGCTAAATTTTACCATTTGGGAATTAATATAAGTATATAACTATTAACTGATATTTCGTTTGACAAAACGAATTAAACAGTCCATTATTCTTTAAGAACATCTTTGGCACATAATATATCTACAAACCAATTATTTAAAGTTACATACAGTCTAGCAAATTAGTTTGGTGAAAGATAGTTGACACAGTATCATTTCTACTTACATCTGACATCAAGTGTATGATCTGTGGTGTTATTAGGTATCCAGGCAGGATGATTTCCTATACAGGTACAAACGTTACCATTATCTGTACTATTGACTGTCAATTGTACACTAGATGTTGCTGTATTAGTTGATGGACTTCCTGTTTGATTAATAGGTAACGATCCTGCACACGTCCATGTAATATTGGCTAGTGGATTACCTCCCTTTATGTCGCATGTCAGAATAACAGTTGAACTCTCATTTATAGGACCTGGTGGCTTTTGTATAATAGATGGCGATGATGTTGGTTCATCTGAAATTAGATATTTTATATTACTGTTAGTATAACATGAGTAATACTAATACTTTTTGGTCAACACAACTGATACAACATCATAGTATACAATTACATACAACTAGTAAGAAAGTATATGGATGTAAATGGACATGAGAGGCTATCAAACATTTCACTAAGACACAAAATAAAATAAAGCAACAACGATTTTATTGTTCTACATTCAAAGCCATCATAGGGTCTACCATTATTAGTAGTATTAATATCTTAAATTGAGTGGAACGATCTATAGGCTGCATCTGAGTGGTACATTTTGCTTCTGTCGAACGACCCTATATCTGGGCTACCTTGTCGTTTGATGCCACAGTTACTAGATTTCGAATAGTAACATGAATATTTTCACATGTTACCAGAAGTTATCCCTTCAACAGAAATTTCATTCAATCAATGAACCCCTCTCATTATCCACAGCAACCAATCATGTGATACCTATTTGACGCAGATAATCCCATTAACCAAGTATCAGTGCATTTATTTCAATGGTGAAATACATTTTAAGATATCAATAGAATACAAACAATATATAAATGCACAGCTTTATCCATTTTGGTTCATTAAATAGAGAATGTTAAACTGGAAATTACAGCTTATGGATATTAATTTTAATCTTCTGACAGTTGTATACCCGGTATTCATGGAAATAATTACCATTTTTACACTTTAAAGCTATTACTTGGTAGAGGTGCATATATTTGTCATTTATATGAACATCTTCGCATTAAGCTTTAATCAATCACAATATAATATATACTTACGATATACAGTGATGGTGTGTTGTTGTGTTTTGTTATTTGTCCATAATAAATGTCTTCCTGTACATGTACATATTTTTCAATTGGTGTTTTTTGAAGTTACAAGTTCTATACTAGGGATGGCTACTGTAGATGGACTTCCTGGCTTTACTCAGACAACTTCACATTTGAACCGATATATTTGTCGTAGATAAAACAACGTCCTACGATGCAAGTCATGACAATAGGCATATGCACTTCTTATCATATTAATTGTGACTTTTATTGACAATAACATATCAATTAAAACTATTAACGTATTATACTCACAATACCATATTACACTCTATTTTATACTTACAATATACAGTTATGTTGTGTTGTTGTGTTTTGTCATTTGTCCATAATATATGTCTTCCTGTACATGTACATATTTGTCCATTGTTGTTTTTTGAAGTTACAAGTTCTACACTAGAGTTGGCGTCTATAGTAGATGGACTTCCTGTTGGAGTTATCTGAGTGGCTCCATCACATGACCAGGTGATCGTAGCTACAGGATTTCCTCCTTGTACAGTACATGTAAGAGTTACTTTGTTACCTTCAATAATTGGTCCAACTGGTGTCTGTGTTATTGTAGGTGACGTCGTGGGTTGATCTAAAACATTGAAATTTATACTGCATTAAGCTTGAATAATTGCTATGGACTAATGTCTGTATAATTATTTTTTTAAGATGAGCTTCAATAACTGAGGGAATTCCTTTTCTGATTGCCATGTTTCAATATTTTCAAGTACAAAATATTAATGAGTCGATAGATATATTTAAAACGTGTCTACAGAGTAATGTGAAGTGTTAAGTTTAAACGAAGTTAACCTATTAGTAATATTGCTGCTTCACTGAATACCCGTTTGTCATACGCATATATGATGCTTAGTTATTGTAGAATTTGTCGGAACATTGTCAATTACGTACGCAGGCAATACGAAATAAAAAAAATGTGCCTACATTGTGTATATATTGTACAGATAGAGTAGTATTATTCTCAATTACAACTCGGTCACTTTGAATTGAGGTGTTAGTTTAACTAATATGTTATAGTGGGTTTTAAGTGGGGTTGGTGTTCCTCGATCTTTAGTTTTATATATGTATGTTTTGTAGATCGTTGTTTGTACTTTTGTACTTTTTCCTTTGGCATTGTGGTGTATATTCTTTTTCGATATACGGATTCTGATTGCCCCTTTGGTATCTTCAAACTCTTCTTATAATGTAATAAATAATATTGTACAATAAAACCAATTTCAACATGATATAATACATACATGTATAATAAAAGGGACTCGAAAACATATTTAAAAGAAAGTTATATTAATTTGTTTCCCCCGTATATCTCTTTACAATAGCAAATATATGTACAGAGATATACAAGGGAAACGAATAAAAAGTGGGAGCTATTAAAATGTATGTTTTCTAAATATGAGAATTCAACAATTAGGTTACGGTTGACATAAATATTGTTGACGACAAGAGGTAAAATAATTACTTATTTGTGGTTCAAAAAGTTTTCTTTTCATACTTTATTGGAAATGTTGTTGTAGTTTCATAATTGTACACATTTAATTAATTGATTTAATTAATACATCATATACAAACTACACAAGTTACCAGGAATTATATAAAACAATTAATGAATAATGCATAATAAAGAGAATGGGGAAACAATTATGTATATATTGTAATAATCTGTTTCCCGGCAATGTAAAATATGATGACGAAATGTGAGACGTAATCTAACAAGGCAAATGGCGAATGTTTAAAGTAATATGAAAGGCGAATATCGTGGAATTGTTGGATTAAATATTTTTACTTAATATGCCAAACATCCGCTCAAAATCAGAATGTATGAGCAAATCGCAAAATATTAGACTACAGATAATTATGTTGTGCACAACAGTAATGCAAATGACATGCACGTGACCCAATATTTGAACTCTTTCGGGAAGATTGTGTAACGGGTGTGTTCGATTTGTGTTTCAATTATTTCCCTTTTGGAAACTTGGCTGTCAAAAGTAGACATTTATTTTTATGTTGATATTTTTTATTGATATATTTTGTAATGATAAGGCTATTTGTAAAATATTTATCGTAAACATTGACAAACTTCTGCAAATAAATATAATATAACTAATCGTAGATTTTGAATATCAAAATAAGACCACAAGCGACCGAAGTACGCATAAGGATTAAGCGAGTGGGCGGAACTTGTTCCGTCCACGAGTCTAATCCTTAATGCGTATTCGGTCACGAGTGGTCTTATTTTGATATTCAAAATCTACGATTAGTTATACTGTTTATTATATAGACTTCCAAAATTTCTTTTATCTTATTTTATTTAATTTGTATATTTCATTCCACGGGTATGAATTTACGAGCAATGATAGTGTGTAATCAATATGGCCACACATTCAAACAAGTCAAGTGTTGTCGCTTCGATGAAAAAAAATGGAAATTTAAATGAAGGACGAATTTCTGAATTTTATATGAATATGGGCGGATTTGTAAAGTTGTTGTGGAAAAATTCATTGCAATTGTGACTCATGTCAGTCCGATTTATCTGAACCAGGCACGATGTGTTATTATTGTCCGAGCCGTGTGTATTTCATATGTAACAGAATTCGAACTAAGGAATGAATCAATGTCCTCAAATGAAACGTTCTGAAATCTACCCGGCTGGGCTTTACTTTGATATACATTTTTATTTGTATTGCCATTGGAATTTGGAACATTTGTTTGGACATCTAGAATATTAAATTCTGGTATTTCCACATTTTCCAAGTCAAAATCATTTTCTTCTAAAAATTTGGAGACTATAGCTACCGTATATATGCGTCAAAATGATCAGACATTTTGTTGTTTTTTTTTTATTTTAAGATTGTTCAAAGCAGACGATTTTTCATTGAAAAGGGGTGGTGAAAGGAATTAGGAAACTGACAATCTACAATGCAATTTTAACATTGCCGTTGTTTGTTTATATTTAAATCTGTTGTGTTATGCAAGTGAAATGATTCGATTTAGAATAAGCAAGTGTTTGATTTTAATGTATAAATAAAATGATTCAATTAAAATAATTTATAAAAGTACTAAAACTTTATTTTCATTTGTTTAATTGTTTCAGTTTACAATCGTGTGTATTCACCGTAACACAACAAGGGACGTAACCACTACACTTGTAGTTGTTTAAAAGTAGTTCTGGCGGGAAAAAACTGATATCGGAATTTATTTCACGGATAAATCTCCATAATTCACACCTATCTATATAATAAAATGTGTTAAGAAATTTGCAGAATTAAAATAATAACCATTATACCATTGTCAATGTGACGAATGTTTTATATATTAATTAATGTTTACATTTTCAACTCGTTCAAGGAACTATCGTCTATTAACAGTATGGCCTACTTAGTATAACTTTGATATTTTATATATAAAAAAGTAGAACTTTTGACCCTGTGCCTGTCTGTCTGTGAGCTTTTTGCTTGGCAACCACCAAGCGAGACATCCAAACACGCTCCTGTTACAGAAAGGGATTGAATTAGTTGACGATGGATACAAAATGAGATTTAGACATATCCAGGTGTGTTCCACTGGGATTCGAGCTTATGGCAATAGGAATTAAGTCTAATAAGTTTTCAATACTTTTTATAGTCAACAAAAGGCATGATATAACAGAACATAAAAATCAACAATTGTAAAGGCTTCAAATAAATACTGCACAAAAAATTGATGCAAAAACGGCTGTAAAATACCAATATCAAAAATAAACTAGGTAGCACTGAGGTTCGAATGTAAAAAATCAACTCTGAAAAAAATGATGGGGTGAGCAGCTAACAAAAATTTATATTTTAAAGCATTCTGGGGTTAAAGCTGATCTTTTAAAGCCGAAAATTAACAAAATTTAGTCTCCCATTTTAAGCTATCCCAAAAACAAATAAATTGGGTACTACTCCTAGTTTAAACATATTTTTATTAATTAATTCAACATAACATTACAATATTCAACATTTATACATTACATAATCAGAAGTAATCAATAGGATTAAGAAACAAGTTACAATAACTTATATTAATCCCTATCCGTAGGAATAAATTTATTTATAATAATAATGTAAATCTCTAATGGGAAGAGCATAGAGAACAAATTACTAAGAATATTTTGATATAAATTACCGAAGGTGTTAAATGATAAAACAAATAGTGATATGGTATTGGATGTCAAAAATGTTTGATGCAAAGTAATTAAAAATAAAAACAAATTAATAAAATAAGAAATAAATAGGGGCACTAGGTACTGCTAATGTTAGTTGAATCGTTTGTTGTTGATTATACAGTTTTGTACATTTAAAAATAAACTGTTATTTTAATCGTATGTGAGGTCAGGTGATCCAAAAAGTAAACGGTCAACTGTCAATGTCATAGGAATATTGATTGATTCGATATACCGATTTCTCGAATCCGTGAATCTATGGAAATGAAAAAGATAATGTGAATTAGTTTCAGGGACATCTTGATGACAAATACAGTTGGGAGAATCTACTATATTTTTTAGAAATAGATGATAGTTTAGAGAGCTACATGCAGTTCGTAATCTCATGTGCAGGATTTGTCCAATTCGAGTTCCTGAGTAATAATAAATGGGTTTCTTTATACATTTTGGTTTATAATATGATTTGAGAGATGAAGGAGACCTGCTATCCTTTATTAACGTATGTTCGCTGTTCCATAATCTTACAGTATAGGGTAGAAAATAGTTATTGTACAACTCCTATAGAAGCAGGATCAAAAGTTATACTATGTGGGCCATACTGTTAATAGCCAATGGTTCCTTGAACAAGTTGATAATGTAAATATTAAACATTATATTAAACATTCGTCGCCTTGACAATGGTATGGTTATTATATTAATCTAGATTTGGATTTGGATGTTTGGTGTTTAACGCCACTTTCAAAAATATTTCAGCTATATCATGGCGACCAGTTTTAGTTGTGGAGGAAGCCGTAGTACCCGGAGAGAACACCGACCATGAGAAGCAACTGGTAAACTTTATCACTTGCGGCTGCGAGTCGAGTGCACCCTTTTTGTAATTTACAAAGCCGGGCGCGAACCCACGCCGTATTGGTGATATGCTTGTATGAGTTGTTAGATCCAGCGACCTAACTCACTGAGCCACCCGGCCCCTATTTTAATCTGCAAATTCCTTAACACATTTTATTTGAAGAAGGTTGTCAATGTTTAAATACAATAAATATATTACAAATAGCCTTATCATTACAAAATATATCAATAAAACATATCAACATAAAAATAAATGTCTACTTTTGACAACCAGTTTAAAAAAGAGAGATAATTGAAATGAAAATCGAACACACCCGTTTATCTTTTCTTGATCGGCAATCATCGGACCAAAACTTTTCTTCACTAGGTAAAATGATCGGCAATCATCGGAACAACCGAAAGTTAATTAATCTCCACAACAATGGGGAGGACGAAAAACATGCACACGGATTTGCAGATTTCTAGTTGTTGGGAACATATTTCCACTTGAAACATGCATAATATAGCTTAGTAAAAGTACCACCGTATTCCAAACGAATTTTCAGAGAAAATTTGACTTCACCCAAAACTGATGTAATATCACTTTAACCTTTAGTGATCTGATCTATTTCGATTAAAATGTCCCTAAAGCAGGTGTTTTTTTTGTTTTTTTTTATTCATTTCGTTTTAATTATTTAATTTGTACTATAAGTTTAGAAAGTGATTGATTGTCGGTGGTTCTATTAAAGCATAAACACTTTATTGATTATTGAAAGTTTCTTTCTGTTACTGGTATATTCTAGAAAAAAAAATGTGCGTAATAATTGGAATAAGAAACACAAGTGTATTTAAAGAAATATTTTAGTATTTTTCGTTTGCAGGATATTTCAGCTTGTAGACTTTTTTTTCGAAATTATTCGGTATATAATTAAAATAGTTAATAATGGAATTCATGAAGTACCGAGCTGCTTCATAAATTTAAGAATATTCTGAAATGCCATTCTAATATGACGTCCCCTATTCGGTATACAGATAAAGGCATATTTGAATAATAATCAAATATAGGCCACACATGCGCGCTGCATTCAACTGGTAATTTCGTTGTTAATCATTTAAAGTTGTTTATTTGTAATACAATTTATATTGAACCTTGTCATTAAAATTATTTTCGGTATTTTAAGCCACAGTTTCAACCAAAATTTCACTTTTCATCTCTTAATTCCCAATTTTACCATTTTTAAAATTTCGTAGAAGATTGATGGAATAGCCACTACAAGCGCATCACATTGACCGCCTCGAATTTTAAAATTACCGTATTTGTCCTATTGGAATCGAAATAATTCATGCCGGCCATACTTTATTGCTATTCAAATATGGGTAAGCATTATATTCATGAGATTTAAACCTGGCATAAAGAAAACAACGCAACCTTGTTGCAAAACTGAAAAAAAGATCAGTCAGAACATATTTTTTTAGAGAGGTGTATAGGAGGTCAAAAGGCAAATAACTTCTGGCCTACAGTCAAACCATTTTTGTCCAAAAAATCGACAGGTGGTCAGCAAAAAATTGTTTTAATTGAAAATGATGTAATCTTAAATGATAAAAAAGATGTATGTGATACTTTTAATTCTTTTTTTGTAAGTGTTGCAAATGATATTGGTAAAGGAATTATCTTTGATGAAAACAACCACCCTAGCATAGACCGTATCAGAAAAACGCTCCAAAACAACTTTGATTTTGATTTCAAACCAACAAACAGAGACACTATAACTAAACTGGTCAACAAAATTAATATCAGGAAAGCTACTGGTGTTGACCAAATAGCATGTAAACCTCTCAAAGCTGGTTCACCTGTACTCAATAAACGTCTCACCATACTTTTAAACAGCACAATAAAACACAGTCAATTTCCAAACAGTCTAAAAGAAATGATCCTCTAGACAAAAAGAACTATCATCCTGTCAGTATTCTGCAAACAATTTAAAAAATCTATGAAATGGTGCCCTCAGATCAGTTAGTTGAATTTTTTAATAATATTTTTCATGATTTTTAATGTGCTTTCAGAAAGGGCCATGGATGTCAAACCACACTACTGAGACTCCATGAAGATTGGAAATCAGCTCTCGACAAGAATTGTTATGTGGCAGCTATTTTGATGGATCTTTCGAAAGCTTTTGATTGTCTGCCACATGACATTCTTCTCAGTAAATTGGCTGCTTACGGGCTGTCATCCCAATAAGTAAAATTACTAGAAAATTATTTGACCGGTCGTAAGCAACAAATCAAACTTCAGGGGGTGTTCAGTGATTGGCAAATTTACAGAAAGATGTTCCCCAAGCTCCATAATGGGGCCCTTGCTTTTAACATTTTAACATTTTCATAAACGATATATTTGACTTCATTGAGCATGGAACAAAAAAAAAGTAAATATAGTTTTAAATATTCTAGTATTGTAGAGATACCTAGAGTAAAGACTACTACACATGGTAATAACTCTTTTAAATATACAGCTGCTGTTTTATGGAATGACCTACCTGATGATTGTAGAAAAATTGCCAATTTTAACCAATTTAAAAACATTTTATTATCTTGGAATGGAAATGAATGCAAATGTAATGCATGTAAAAAAATTTAATATCATCAAGGTCTTTTCAATTTTTCAATTATTTATATTTATTTATTTTTTAGCAGTATAACATGCTTTTAGCTCATAACACCAGCTTTATTTTTTTTTTAGGTTTTATTACTGTGCTTGATTAATCTTTTTTCTTTTGTATATGCTTACCTTGTCTGTGCTATATGTGTGCTTTAACTTATTTGCTGTGTGTTGCTACTATGAGCGCTTTTATCTAAATTATTAATTTGTGCGCATGCTTTTGTTGTTTTAGCTGTTATTTATTCTTGTATTGTGTATGTCGGTCAAAAGCCCACTAGGGCTTGTGTTGTATTGTTATTTGATTATGCCGACTATAAATAAAACTTATATTATCTTATCTTATCTTACTTACGCAAACATTTTATTCCTCGCTACGCTCGGTAATAATCTTTTGACTCACGCCCCTCAATTAAAATCTCAGATCTGCGCTTTTTAACATCTGCTTTATCTCCTACCTACATGTAACCTCTCTATCAGGGGGACCAACCGGTTAATCGAGAAAAGCCGTTCGTGTACGATTGTTAATCGGGTTTTTTTATTCGTGAACGATTCGGTTACTAGTTCGTGTACGATTATTTTGAGGATTCTGACATGATTCCTTGACGGTAAGTCTCAATTATTACTAATTAAGGAAACAATTATTAATTATCTCTTCGCAGTTACCTTCCTTTATTGTTTATCTTTGATGGTGAATGCCCCAAAACTTTCGTTGATATAAATCTTGCGTGAAATGTGGTCAGAAGGTCTAAAAATCATATCATCAAAATGTCACAAGAACTATAATATTCCTATATTCACACTTTTACACTTTTTCATGACTGAAACATCACTTTAATGGAAACATTCTTCTATATTGGAGTGGTTAAAAGACTTTTTTTACAAAAAAATGCAAAATATGATGGGAAAATTACATTTTTTTCATTTTTTTGTTCGTGAACGAACAGGTTAAACATTTTCTTGTTCGTGATCGATGTTCGTGAACGATTACTCAATATAAGATACCTTCATTTTTCTTGAAGCAATTTAAAATGAATTAATTTCTAATGTTGATTTTTATTAGTGTGTTTCATGAAATATGAGCGCGGCAAGATATAATTTGTGGTGTTTTGCGTCATCGAAAACCTATTTATAAGTTATTACTAACAGACATTCATGAATATATTTGTATGTACTATTCTTTTTAAGACTCGGGAAACACCAATTGTAAGTACACATCCATTAAATAAGAAAATATTATGTACTGAAACTGAGTACTGAAACACATTCGACCTCAAACTAGAACTGTAAGACAAAGGCTAACTAATACTCCCCACACAGAGAAAATTCCACGAAAAGGTCAATCACTCCTGTAATACTGGAACAATCATAATAAAGTTCGGGAATATATTCGCCAAAATGTCTTCCCTATACTACCAGTCAAAAATTCAAATGTAATTTAAACAAAAAAGTTATG
>MJUT01037653.1:0-21436 GCA_002080005.1 Gigantidas platifrons
TTCGAAACTCGACCATGGCGAGTTATACTCAGCGTCAGTGACCAGCGGCAAATCGATGGTTTTCATAGTTTACTCCGTTATCTCTCACCAATAAAGCTGACCGTCACGATATAGCTGAAATATTGTTGAAAGTAGCGTTAGAAACCACAACCGCCGATTTTTGAATAAAATGCAAACTGCAGATTTTGCACAGACAATGTAGACTAGATCTAGAAGTATACAATAATTCTTACCTTCATTTCTTTCATCATGTGTATCTTCTCTGGTGTAATCATACACCTCACTGGTTATTGGATTTGTAGAAGAAGGTGTTGTCTCCGTTCTATCAGGGAAGAAAATAAATGTCAGCATTTAGAATTGAACAAAAACCATAAATATTTAACAGATATCTACATTCTGCAATTGTCAAAGATGTTCCGATTCAAATCAAATGAAATATGAATAATCTAAAGAGAATCTGGTGCTTTTTTCAATGCTTTACATTGCCCTTTTCTGTCAGGTTTGAATAATACTGCACTGAAAAGAAGAAGTTCTATAATGGCTGATTACCAATTTTGGTATCTTCAAACTCTTCTTATAATCTAGCATGAAATTACAGGTTAAAACTGAAATTTTGGGTACCATTTTCTTAGTACGTCATTATACCCACCATTTCTCAATAATACTAATGTAATATAAAGTCAACGTGAGACAGAAAGTTAGTCATCGATTTCTGTTTTCATACTCATATTCATATCAATCTAAGTTTAATTTATTAATTGGTACGAAACGAATATCACAAATAATAAAAACGTAGAAATCAAGTAAAAACATATACATCAAATAGTTCAAGCTTCATTGGTGCATTCTCAACTCTACTTGATTCTTAATACGTTTAAGTTTGTTCCAATCTAATTTATTACTAATATTCTTAACTTACAACACTGAGCACATTTTAAGGGACGAATGGAGTTAATGTATATAAGATTATACTGTTTGAACAGATCACTTGTATTTTTACAAGACTGATAGTAAATGTTCCGATATATCTGTTTCTGACATACATGTTATATTTGCATTATCTGACAAACCGTAAATTGCTTTAAAATTGGAGTCGTTGTGAATCAAATGATATACATGGCCATAGATACTCACACATGTGCTACTCTCCTGCTCCTGGGATCTGAAAATTAGCGATTGTAATGAATGAAAAACAAATTATTTAAGTGATGAAATCAGAATATAATATGAGGGAGAAACAAATTCATAATATCCATTACCCAGCAGTTAATTATCCTTAGATAGAGAAAGTCAAACGGATATGGCCTTCATTATTATTAACCAGAACAAACTATAATACTCCAATATATCATCCCAACCTCAAAATACGAAAAAATAAAAACGGAATTTGTAACTAGATATTTGGTGTATGCCTTATCACAGACATCCATTATGGTGTTGGTAAATCGTTATATCGGGTTATATGTAGCATACTGGCGCATGGTCTTTGAGGTAAAACATGTGTTTTCCAATATTTTTGGTCTGTAATTCTAATATAAAACAACCACCTAGCAACCTTAATCCGTTCGGAAAGGGGGTCTTCGTGATCGATTTAGGTAGTAGGATTTACAACTACTTATGCAATCAATCCCTATAAGCACTAAAGTTTTGAGCTCGTATCCCGCTCATTGCGAGATGCACACGACACAATATTATGTGATAAAGTTTGTTAGTGGAAAGTCGGGGGTTTTCTTCGTGTACTCCCATAAAACTGACCGCAACGATATAACTGAAATATTGTTGAAAGTGGTGTTTAAAACTATTATCCCTGTTTAGAAAAAAAAGGATATATATCTTCTCCTTTACTTTCCGTACAAGCTTACATTCCCGTTTAATAAGAAGCCTGTAACCGATCTGTCCTCGTTTCTATGCCAACATCGATCAACATCCTGTATGGGGTTATGTCGTGGACCGATCATCATCGACGGATCTATGTAATCTCGATGAATTTAGTAATGCGACGGTTTTAAAGACATGTTCATACTGTTCAAAGTGGTGGCCTCGAATCCGGCTTCGACTAAGTGTACTCGATTCAACAATAACTGATAAGGTTTGTCAGTGACTTGCGACAGGTCGGTGGTTTTCTATGAATACTCCGGTTTCCTCCACCAATTAAACTGGCTGCAATGATATAACTGAAATAATGTTGAAAGTGGCCCTGAACACCATAACCCTAACACTAATGTTCAGTATCAAAGATTAATATATTTTCACCTACAATTGGTGATTTTTGAATAAAATGCAAATATAGAATATAGAATGTAGATATAGAAGTATGCTATAATTCTTACCACTATTTCTTTCATCATGCGTATCCTCTCTGATGTAATCGTACACTTCACTGGTTATTGGATTTGCAGAAGAAGGTGTTGTCTCCGTCCTATCAGAAAAGAAAATGAATGTCAGAAAATTGAAAATAAACCATTTTGTAACTGTAAAACATGTTCCGACTCAATTCAAATGATATATGTATTATTTAAATATGGTTTGGTGCTTTCTACTCTGCTTTGCATTGTTCGAAGTAACGTTGCTGTAATGTGGT
Source organism: Gigantidas platifrons (assembly GCA_002080005.1). Taxonomy (NCBI): domain Eukaryota; kingdom Metazoa; phylum Mollusca; class Bivalvia; order Mytilida; family Modiolidae; genus Gigantidas; species Gigantidas platifrons. Next base: position 2,582 of record MJUT01037653.1, read on the forward strand.
TAATGGTGGCTATTTCAATCAATTTTCACCGCCATATTTGTTATATAACTACCATGGTAACGTAGAATCCATGTATATATTTATCCGTTGAATATTCCACCATTCTTATATTGAAAGCCTTTTTCACAAATAAAGTGAGTGATGGGGTAATTGTTGCTTAGCACCAATTTTTCAGCTATATCAATGCGATAACAAGTTAATTTTCAATGAGATGATGATGAGGTTTGCTGTGTGCTAGACCAACACGCTTAGTTGGATTTTTATAACAACAGTTCGCTAGTAGACAAGTCGCCCCACTCGGACACATTATCCTGATTCCGGTCAAGCCAGTCTTTGTTCTTCCCCTTTAATACTGCGTGCTTAGCAGAGAAACAACAAATGCCAATTCAATTGTCTTTAGTTTGACCCGTTCGGGGCTCAACTCCACGATATACCCCACTGGATGCTAGTACGATAAACATTACACCGCCGACTCGGTTTTCAGACATAGACAAAACTTTCAGGTAATAAATTATTCTGTTTTATATTTGTATCTTTCTTTTTTGGTAGTTTGAAGATACTAAGATATAGTTTCTGCATACAGGTTATAATTGAGCACTTTGAGGCTAATCCATTAATTGGTACCAAACAAATATCGAAAACTTATTGAATCTCTCGCATCTACGAGTTAAATAAAACTTAGAACAAAGAATTTAGAAATTTAAAAAATTGCTGAAAGTTGTGTTTAGAGCAATACACATTTATATCAGTTAGTAGGACGAAAACGCATATTGTTAGTATAATTGAACAAGCTAAATGAATTTGAATTAATGAGATTATACTTAAATACATATTATTAAGTCAAATGTGTTACCCTGTCATATTTGTATTTTGTTTTCCATCTGGCAAACCTGAAAAATTAAATGGAAAAATAACATATTTTTATATATCGTTCAGCTCCTATGATTTTCTGTGTGTTGCTTATGCTTAGAAGTTACATCTCTGTGACATTTAGTAGAATGTTGAAAATAGTTTATCTTACCAGAATATAAGTCACATTGAGACACACGTCTACTGTACAGTCAAGTAGCATACAGACATATTTTGTTCAGCGTATTGGTCTATAAGAGTTTGAAGATACCAAAGAAGTAATCAGAATCCGTATATTGAAGAAGAACAGACACACTATGGCCAAAAGAAAAAGTACAAAAGGACAAACAACTATCTACAAAACATACATATAAAACTAAAGATCCAGTAACACGAACCCCACAATAACTAAGAATACATAAGCTTGTTTTAATAAGTTGCGATTATAACTTTGATCACGTTCTATAATAGCAACTCATTCACCCACTCTTTTAGCCTAAAATTACTACACGGCAGGTAGTATCGCTCGATTTTCCTTGTTTTACAAATAAAAACATGATATCTTAAACATGCCATTCAACGCCGTTTCAATTAGGAAACATGCAGCAATACACAATACATTTTAATAAAAGATTCACCGAATAAACAGAAAACGTAACAAATGCTTTGAGTGGAAAAAGTACGGCAACAGTTACATTTCGACGAGAGGACCTGGCAAGAAGAAAACAAGCCGCCGATAGATTGAACAATGTTTTGGCAAACTTGCGCTTCATTGGTAACAATGAAAGCCAAAATCCTCTATGTACCCCAATATAGAGATATAGGTCACGACCACGGATACGCAAGCCCACATTAATACACGACCCTCTGGATTTTGCAAAGGGGTCAGAACCAAGCTCTAAACTGGTATCAGTTAAAGAACCGGCCTCTCCGGTAAAAGCGAGAGATGGCCAATACCTAATGCCTTGCGGTATCGCAAGATAATTTTCCAAGATATGAGCGAATGTACAATAAGAAGATCATGACATTGTCTTCTAGCCAAATCCCGCCGACGCAAAGGTTGTGACGATTTTGTTTTATTTCAATTTACCAACGATTAATAATGTACACAAAATAAAAATAAACAATACAAATGAAATTTACAGTTCATGAACTTTTACCACACAACCATAGAATCCGACTTTCACAATGTTCGTTGTTAATCCACATAATCTATGTCTACAAAACATGTTCTGCTTCTGTTGAATATATCAGCAATATTTAGTTATATCAAGTCCGCACTATCAAGTCCTCATATTGTACAGTACATTGTGGAATCCATCAAATAGTAGTTTCTACATAATCGGTAATCTGGAAAACATTATACCTGAAAAACAGAATAGCACTCAGCAGCAAAATTTTCTAAATTGCGGATGATGTTAGGGTAGTGGGAGGAGTTTTGAAGAAAATATCGTGTGAGCTCGCTTACTAGTCAAACATGAAATGGGCACATGACGTCAAAATTCTAAATGCGCAATGACATACGGAGAAATCTGAAAAACTTCCGGAAATACTCGTATATTTAAAAATTAAACAACAAAATATATACTATCATTTTTATTAAAACTTTTTATCTTTAGATGATAAACACGATTAATAAAAGATTCACCGAATAAACAGAAAACGCAACAAATGCTTTGAGTGGAAAAATTACGGCCACTGTTACATTTCGACGAGAGGACCTGGCAAGAAGAAAACAAGCCGCCGATAGATTTAACAATATTTTGGCAAACTTGCGCTTCATTGGCAACAATGAAAGCAAAAATCCCCTTTGTACCCCAATAGAGAGATATAGGTCAGGACCACCGATACGCAAGCCCACATTAAAACACCACCCTCTGGATTTTGCAAAGGAGTCAGCACCAAGTTCTAAACTGGTATCAGTTAAAGAACCGGCCTCTCCGGTATAAGCGAGAGGCCAATACCTAATGCCTTCCGTATCGCAAGATAATTTTCCAAAATATGAGCGAATGTACAATTAGGAGATCATGACCCATTGTCTTCTTGCCGGATCCCGCCATATGAGGGTGTCTATACATAATTCCAAAAACAAACGCACCCCTCCGGACTCTACTCAGTCGGTGGACAAACTTGTGGACCAGCTGTTTAAAAAAACTTGCTAAAGGGCCTTGAATTGTGCTAAGATAAACACGCAAACCAATATCTGACAAGTGCGTTCCGTCATACCTGTATAGATTTATTTCTCTTGCACTGATATTCTGGTGCCTAATTGCATAACCTTGAATGCTTTACACAATATTCCTGACCGCCAATTTGACTCGTTTTCTCGACTTTTAAACCGCTTTCCTAGAGATGGCTGTATGCCAATATCTGGGCTGTAAAATTTCTGTCCATATAATCTTGGTTTGCAGAAGTAACATATGAAGACGTAATAAATCGATCTCAATATTATGAATTAAATTTACGCTGGTACCAGACCCTAGGTCATTTGACCCCAACTGAATCAAAACAAAGTCCGGAGGAGGTCGACTCCCCAGTAACCGATCGAACGCAGGCCTAAAGTCACCCCATATCATACCTCTTTTCCTAAACCAGGAAACCGACCCACCGATGTGTTGCAGGTTAAGACTAACCTGCAATTCGTCCCATACTGAGTTCTTGGTCAAGTTTTTGTCGAACTAAATTTGGCCTTTGAAAAACAGTTCGCGAATGTTTGGTCATGAAAGGTAAACGTGTCCTTGAATACTGGAGAGGAAAACCATTAACTAATTCACTGGCAATGTCTTGCGACGGGTAGTTTATCAGCGATCTTTCAACTTGATTGAAACAAATAGGAGAATCAGCTAAAGAGTACAACTGTAGATCATGAGTAGAATGTTTAGGCCCTGCAGTTAAAAAGTGGGTGGGGACCAAGGCAGTTCGAACACTTGTGGGCGAATCTACATGCTTTGCCAAACTGACAGTTTCCTTTATTGAACCCCAAACAAATTTTTGTGGACCCCTATTTTCCGCTGAAAACGGGGCCTTTCTCTGAAATGAAGGATTACCATCGGAGTTATTGGTATTTGGCTTAGGGAACGTCCTATCTTGTGTAGCGACGTAAAGAAGCCACAGCTCCATGTCTACTTCTCCCCATGACGAAAAGGGGGATCGTACTTTACGTAGCCTATACTGCTCGTCATATAATACCCATCCAGTGCCCGAACCCCTCTTAGCTGCTAAACGGACATTATACATATATTTTAGATATTCTTGACCTTTGTTAGGCCACTTTTCTAACATAGTTCCCATATAGATCATGAAAGCAGACGTCCAGGTGTGAATATTTTTGATAGAAAATGGTTTTTGCTGAACAACGGTTAGTTGTCCCCCTTTAACCGCTAGTTCGCCATTGAACTGGGGGTCATATACAAATTCGCTTGCTGATTTCAACAAAAGGCTAAATTCTATATATTCCCCCGCCCATATTTTTTCTTTAAATTTCAACGGAATATGGGCCCCAACCGGGTCATACATACTTGGAGTGTACGCTGGCGAGTTATGTATTTGTAGTCCGCCAGCTGCTCCAACATTTTCCCCCTCTCTCAACTGGTTATTATGAACCACATTAGAACTAGTCGAAAACATACCCGTAGACATTTGAGATGGTCCTGAACCTGGAAACATCATTCCAATACACTGTCTGCTCTGATAATCACCAGAAGCTGATGAGGACTGATTGTCTGTGCGTTGATATACCATCTCCTCGCACGTTGGATTGGACCCCGATAGATCAAACTGCCTCGTAGATTCTGGAACTTGAACATTTTGAAGTAATTCTCCATATGGTCTCTCAGGAATTACATCTCGTGCCATGGAATCTGCGGCTGCATCTCCAGCTAAACCGTTGGCGTCACTTTTGCTTGCAGACACCGTATTTCTTTGTGAGCCATCATATCCGGCCACATGGTTGGGAGCGGCATGGCTGGATTCCCCTCTCCATGGTTCAATCCGTTTAGCTTACCCATCTGCAGTTTTCTGTCTTTTGTACGCAACTTGGCCATCATAACTTCTTTTTGTAGGCTTTCGACGTCTTTGTGGTGGCCTCATTTTTTTTAAATTGACTGGATTGACGCAGATTGTAAAAAGTTTTGAAGAAAATGTCGTGTGAGCTCACTTACTAGTCAAACATGAAATGGGCACATGACGTCGAAATTCTAAATGCGTAATGACATATGGAGAAATCTGAACAACTTCCGGAAATACTCGTATATTTAAAAATTAAACATCAAAATATATACTATCACTTTTATTAAAACAGTTTCTCCTTAGATGATAAACACGAGTATCAATAAACAATTTGTGCTGGAAAAAAGTAAAATTTTAAAGATTAAAAAAATTTTCACAACAGAGAATTAAATATAATTATTACCTTTTTTTCTCTTAAAAAGTAGAATTCCTACAGTGACCATCAACATAAGTATAAAACCAACTAATCCTCCAATAACACCTACATTCAAATCACTTGATGATGACTCTGTAATTGCTAAAATAAAAGGACAAACAAAACATAACACAATGTCAGAACATTTCCTAAAAACAAAACATAACACACTGTCAGAACATAACACACTGTCAGAACATAACACAATGTCAGAACATAACACACTGTCAGAACATAACACACTGTCAGAACATAACACAATGTCAGAACATAACACACTGTCAGAACATTTCCTAAATCCAACAGTAAATGCGTAAAAAGAGGAACCATCGATACACATATACATCACCGCTCATTGACCTGTCTTTGAACAGACACTTCAATGAGAAAAGCATGGCGGGGTTAAACTACTTTAATGTGCCTTAACCTCCATTTTAAGGAAAAGAACATTTCCTAATTCCGAAAGTAAACTCGTAAAAAGAGGTACAATCGATACACATATACATCACCGGTCATTTGTCTGTCTTTGTACAGACACTTCAATGCAAATTTTTGGCGGGTTTACACTACTTTTATGTGCTTAAACCTCCACTTTGAAGAAAAGAACATTTCCTAAATCCAACAGTAAATTCGTAAAAAGAGGAACCATCGATACACATATACATCACCGCTCATTGTCCTGTCTTTGCACAGACACTTCAATGAAAAAAGCATGGCGGGGTTAAACTACTTTAATGTGCCTTAACCTCCACTTTAAGGAAAAGACATTTCCTAATTCCGAAAGTAAACTCGTAAAAAGACGAACCATCGATACACATATACATCATCGCTCATTGGCCGGTCTTTTTACAGACACTTCAATGAAAAAAGCATGGCGGGGTTAAACTACTTGTATGTGCCTTAACCTCCACATTAAAGAAAAGAACATTTCCTAAATCCAAAAGTAAATTCGTAAAGAGAGGTACAATCGATACATGTATACATCACCGCTCATTGGGCGGTCTTTGTACAGACATTTCAATGAAAAAAGCATGGCGGGGTTAAACTACTTCAATGTGCCTTGACCTTCGTTTTAAAGGAAATAATGTTGGTTTTTCTTTCCATATGTGAATAAAATGCCAATCATCAATCATGACCGGGCGAACAGCGATGTAATAAAGAATGATCCAATCTTAAACATTATGCATATAATATTTAACCGTCGTGGCACAGAAGTTTTCATATGTACAATGTAAGTTCTATTAAAGCTTATGAGCAGTTTTTATTCATTCCATTGATTTAAAATTATGTTGAAATTAAATTAAGACTCATCCTACAAGAATTGTCATGAAATTGAAGCAAAATAATAACTGTGTCTTTGTATGATTAAAGGTAATACTGCATCTACAATAATGACAATATTAGTAAAGTTGCACGGCTAAAAGTGTTATTATGCAAAGTGTATGTTGCTTCTATTTATAATAAATGTTTCTTGCAATTGATTGCATACTCAAGGTCTCTTATTTGTATATTTGGTCCTGAATTCCGCCCATCTATTTATGAATAAAGTGTGTATACGAAGAAATGAACCGTTAATATAATTTTATGATAAATATGTACATATACCAAATACTAAACAAATATACAAATATAATAATGAGGAAGATGCTACATTGTATACAATATTTCAGTTATATCGTCGCGGTGAGCTCTATACCTGGAGAAATAGGCGTACCCGCAGAAAATCACGGACCTGTCGCAAATCACTCACAAACTTTATCACATAATGTTGTATCGGACGGGATTCGAATTCACAACGTAGTGGTGATAGGCACTGATTGCATAGGTAGTTGTAAATCCAACTATCATGCGATCACGACCACGGCAAACCCAGTTTCTTTTTAAATTGTTAGGCATTTCAAACTAGAAATGCTTTATATATTTGGGACTAATGACATAAGTTCTAGATATTAACCCCAAAAGTTTTAAGATACTAAAGTGGTTATCAGAAGCTGTTAAGCGAAGACGGAAAAACAATGGTCAAAACAAAAGAACAAAGAGACAATGATAGACGCATCACTACATATAAAACACACACACATTTAGCAACGCGAAACCCAATAAGACCAGGTGTGAACACAGGTGCACGGAAATTCTAAACAGTTGCCGTTCCATGATTGTCACCGTTATTATACTGAGTGACACGAACATCATCCGATATGGAAATCATGAATGTAATGTAAAAATAATCTGACGTCTAGTTTTAATATGACAATATCTACATACCTTGATGGGTAACAGTTATGGTGTTCGAGTTAACAACAGTTCCTGTTGCATCAGCCGCCCGACAAACATAACTGCCCGAATCAGACTGTTGTACATTACTGATTGACAATGATGGGGTAGACACGTCTCCATTTGTAAGTCTTGAATCAGCATTTATATTAAGAATGACGTTGTCTTTTAACCATGTTATCGAAGTTGCAGTTCCTCTTGTAACTACACAATTCAGGGCAATGGTAGTTCCAATTGTTGGATTGTAGAATGTTGGTGAGGCAGATATTGCTAATGGAGCTGTAAGCATAATGTTATGGTGTATACATTCCTTATGTGTGGATACTCAATGTCTGTATTATGCATTTGGATATGTAAGAAGCAAATAATATAAGATATACAGATTTTCGACCAGAAAAGGCATATTTTAGTTTTGTTGTAATTCATGGTTTATCCAATGTACTGTAGAAGAATTAATGACGAAAGAACTAAATAATCACAACTCAATGTTCAATCTAAAATGTTCTTTGTCAAAGGAAGAGCATAATTGTAATCGTTCTTTCTTTCTTTTTCTCAATTAGATTTCTAATTATTTTTATTCAACGTAGACTATTGTTTCCTTATTATGTCTTCCGATGGCTTTGTGTAATATCTAATATTCAAATGATGGCTACGTCTGTCGTCTCGCACAGACAAAGATTAATATTATACACATTATAAAACATCTATGTCATAAAGGTGAAATATAGTATGTATACAGAACATGATTACGACTCTGCGTTCCTTCCAACAATGCCGGGCATCCAGTTATATGCGTTGGTTAGCACTTTACTCGCATGTGTAAAATACTATATGCCCACATTATTTGGAACCATCAACGTGTTATGTAAACGTCTTTACCAAACAAACCTTAGATCATACCGAAGGGGCAATCAAAAATAGACAATCCAGAGGAACTGACAACAAGACGAAGAAAAGCAAAACACAACATAATATGTGTTGGATACCACTGTAAGCAAACAAACACAAATAACGTATATAAGATATGACCCTTTCTACAAACAACTGGAGGTAAAGACGAATCGAACATCGTTTTATGCGGACATTGTGACGAACATCACAACATGGAACTCAGAATGCAACAACACATAATATGACAACACAAAAAACTAAAAGGATAAGTAACACGGACCCACCAATAAACCGGGGGTTAACCCAGATAATAGCAACGGGTAGGTAGTTTCTGCTTCTTACTAGACACCAGCCGTGCTACTCATATATACAGTCATGTCAGGTGAAGGTCTTGGCAGTAACAGAGGAAAAAACATCTACGTAAAACGTAAAAAGTAAAAGATCCATTGTCCTTTTAAATATAAGCCAGGAAAGTGAGTTGTCAGGCACATTTGTGTTAGGGGTATTAATTTTGCCTCAATTCCTACGATTTTGCTAATAAACTTCTATATTGTTTCGACAGTGTAAAATGTATTGTTTTTAATTTTATTCGTAGTAAGTATGATCTGACTGGTAATCGACGTAGGACAGACAATGCAATAACCAAATAAAAAAGTGTAAAAAAGAAACAAAAAATGGTGCACAAAACAATACACGAAGGAAAACCAAAGATGGAACAGTACGAACACAACCCCGTCACACCAGAATGGCAGGCAGTGGCAGCTGTATATTCCCCTGAAACTCTTAGTAGTATATTTAACTTAAAGCTCATTTGGATAGATGCGGTGTAGATAATCACAGAATCGTGAATTGTCCAGTGACAGAACATCTTCTATATATGACATAACTGGAAATAAAGGCCTGAGCTTATTTTCTATCTTTATTCTTGAGAAGCCCTTGAAGGAAGTCTGCCTCACATATATGTAGAAACAAATCGGCGGGTAGTGGAGCACAATTCATACCCATTGGAATACCAATCGTTTGTTGAAGTCATCACTTGACAATGAAGGCGTGAAAAAAAAACAGAGAGAGTAAACAAGAGATAAAATAATGTATAAGACAAATATAGGCATTTCATGTAACATTCTGATGGTTCTATACAAACTTTATTCAGTTTTGAATTTGTATATTATCTCATCTGTAGTTGTGAAGTGACTTTTCACGAACATAAACATATACATATTTTTGTTGAGTCGAATAAAACTTAAAATGGCCGACAGAGTAAACAAAGATAAACAATCCAAAATTGACAGTTTTGTATCTCAAACACCCAAGACTAGTAATAAAAGGGATCAACCTGAAAGTAGTCCTAACAATTCATCGCCTTCTACGCAACATATTGATAAACAAGCGAGGATTTCTGCTGTTGGTTCACCCTTGATCAGTGAATCTGTCACCTCCAATACTGTCAGTATAGATCAGGCCCTTTCAACAGCTGTTCAACGTGAAACCATTCTGCATCTATCGGAAGTTGTTTGTGCCACTCTTAAGAATCAAGAGTTTATTGACTCTATTATTCCATTAATAAGTGAAAAGGTCATGATACTTATTAAACCCAAAATAGCTAAAATAGTTGATAAATGTATGCAACCTCATCTAGAAACCATCCAGCACAACAAAGATGCATTAATCCTTCAGGAAATTCAAAATAAAAAACAAAATGATCAGATAAGTTCCATGAAAAACAAAATAAGTAATCTAGAAAAAAGGCTTGAAGAACAAGAACAGTATTCAAGAAGAACCAGCTTGCGGTTCAATAATGTCAGAGTAACAACTAATGGAAATAATGTCGTGAAAACACCTATTGATACTGACTCATTAGTCCTTGGTATTTGTAAAAACCAACTAGGAGTCAAGCTCAATATAACTGACATTGGAAGATCACACCCAATTGGAGAAATCCGCGATGGTAAGATCTCTATAATTGTGCGGTTTCTTACATATCGCCAAAGACATATGGTTTTTAGTAACAAGAAAGAATTAAAAGGTCATGCTGATAAAACTTTCATAAGCGAAAACTTAACCAGACATAGATATGACCTGTTGAAAAGATTGAATACTTTGCGCGTAGACAGGAAAATACATTCTTTTTGGACACATGATGGTTCTGTGCTAGTTAAGGAAACTGAACGTTCTCGTCAATTAGTTGTCAAAAGCAGACAAGATATATACAGACTGGGTGGGGAAATCCTCATTGGTGACGAAGAGGATTAGAGACAACCCGTACACCATATTTTTTTTTATATATTTTGTCTTTTGTTGTAAATAAAATATTTTGCATTAATGTTCAGATTGTAGTTCCTATTGAATGGTATTTGATTTGTTATGTAAACATTACCACGTACTTTTGTTATTGTTATTTTTCACCCGAATAATTTATTCATCACGTGCTTTTTTCGGTCAATAACTTCCAGATAAACTGAAATATATACCTGTAATTACAAGTTAAAACAAAAAGATAGTAAAATAAGTAATGTTCTTAGTTTCTTTTATTTATTTCATATCGCCTATTTATGATAGGTTATTTTGTCAGCCACGTGCTTCTATTTTCATTTAATTCTATAAATATATAAATATTTTTATGTATTACACAAGCTGTATTGACAGTAGCTCACACACCATTTATCCACGATATTCATTATTACATCTTTAAATACCTGTTTGACAATCAGTTTCAGGTGTTGTTTATAAATCTTATAAATAGACTTGATTAATTTCGTCCCACAATTGAGCAGACGACGTTCCTACTGATAGAGTTAACAAATCTTTGTATAACATATGTATATATAGACCTTTTTATTCTTAAGAACATGGGCGCGGCCATTATCGACTTCCGAGTGTGTCCGCCATTGCCAATATACAAAAATATTATGTTCTCGGGGTTTATCGATACGCTAACATATGGTTTTTCTAGTACAGGTGTCACAAAAAACTGTTATTTCGGCTTGAAATTCAATGACAACACCTGCTGTGAAGTGATTTGTAAACGGAGATATAATGACAACAAATAAATTACCCGGTATGTATTATTATTTTTTTTTTTAATTACTGTTATTTTCCCCATCCAAAATCAGTATAAATCCTACTGCATGCCCTTTTTTTTTTTTTTTGCTTTTGAAGCATAAGAAAAAAGGAGTAATCAAATTAATATTTTGTATGAAATTAAAAAGTAAATATATAAATTATATATATATACGCTTTTTGAAATTAATACTATGCGATTTAAAGTGAAGACTTATAAACATAGGTACAAAATGTAACTATTTTGCGTTTTCGATTTTCAAGCCGTCTTCAAGTTGTGTCCTTTGCAAGGTTGATCACTATGGTTATAAAAAAATATATGTATGTCGTGGGAATATTTTCTAGGTGATATTGTTGCTAAGTGATCGGAATTTGGTTGTCTTGTAATATACAGGATGTACCCAATATACAAGAAGATCCCCTATTGGGAAGCAATCTATTTTGAGATGCCATTCAATGAAAATTACAACTTGACCATATTGTTACATAATAAGAATCAGACTATGAGATAAGAAATTGAAATTTATAGAAGATATTTATACACATTTATAAGAAAAAAATATATAAATTTATTTTTAAGTACAAATAAATTAGAAGATGGCTTGAAAATCGAAAACGCAAAATAGTTGCATTTTGTATCTATGTTTATAAAGTAATATAATGATTAAAAAGTGTGCCTAACTGATAAGACAGAACTTAAAGAAGGGGCATTCTCTGCCAAATCGTAAATTTTTGTTACCCATATAAACTATCAGATATGATTGATGCCTTAATAAAACGTGTTTCTGTAACTTATAAATGTTATGAAATGTACGTACGCGCATCGGGGAAAAACCTGTAACTGCTCGTGTTTTCAGATCGATCAAGAAATGGACGTCATCTTATTATTTATCAACATTGTTTAGGGAGTTTGTCGAATCGTCATTAAATCAGTACAACAATGCACTTAGTTCTTATTTTTTTGTGAACCTTTAGTCAGTGTTAATTATGGACAAAGAACCATGCAAGTTGGCAGTTAATAACCGACAAAATATAAATAAGTAATCGATGGTAATTTTCATTCTCAAAAGGCGGAAAGTGGTTCGATTAGCTATTTAATGTGAAATATTTCATCATTTTAAAGCTATTTACCAATTTCTTAAACATGTATTTTTTGGTCAAAATCGTAGCTAATGCCCCTTTTACTTTGAATGTGACATCTTAAGGTGCATTTTTCAATTCTGTTTTTTTTTTTTGGTTAAATTGTAAAACAAATTTAAATTTTGTGTCGGTCAATTTCTTTATAGGTACATGTATCTGTTGTGAAGATGAAAAGGAATTTTAGTTTTATCAAATTAAAAAAGTTTCATGAGAAACCTAATGTACCTATTAGCGGACGGGCATTTTCACCCCATTTGTCTTCTTTTCTAAATTTCGTTGCTAGGATTTCACAGTTTTATATTGATTCATTCTTTAATTTTATATGTTTTTGAAGATTAATTAAAATTTAATATTACGTGTTAGGGAAGAGGTAGCGCTTTCTAGACTTGTAGTCTGTTGATGGTCGACCGTGTCAACAACGATGCGATGCTTCCTGTGTTTGGCACTTAGGGGAATAGACAGTCGTGTCATTTTGCAACAAAGGTGTTAAATTCATATTGTAGAAAGATAACTATCATTATAACTGATAGTTAACTGTGTATTGCATAACAAGTTATGGCAAAGACATCACTAAAACACAAAAATCTAATTTATGTATTGGGTTGATTCTTAAATGTACATGAAGCGTGTTTATCTAATCCAATTATGAATACTTATTAATCGTAACTAGTATAAACAACTGATTGTTGTACTTTCATAATGGCGGACGATAGTAACACCACCTAGCGTACACGAACGATAACTAGGTAATCACCGATTTCTGAAAACGTCTATACAAAAGCGAAACATTGTTATAACATAATTATGATAAATAAAATATAACACAGCTAATGTTAATGTCTAATAGACATATATTCTTTAAAAAACAATTCTCTTACTTAAGAAAACGACAATCGTACGAAGCATTGCCATAATCTTGAGTTTGTACATATATCTTTTGTTTTGTTTACAATTTTTGTTTCACTACGATCTTGATCATATAAAATGTCATTGTTTTAAATTATACTGTTATACATGTACACATATATTTTCACAGCCCTATTTATTNAACCTTGTCAAAACATTTTCTATAGATAATGGTTGATATTGTATCATACAGGGTAACAATAGGGCTGTTCTATAATAAAATTAGTATGATTTGTTTAAGAAAATCCAGAAAGGTGTCGGTGTGTTTGAGTGATTTTATTGATATGTTTTTGTTATACTTAAGATATATTATGTCATGGTATTTAGTGAAATATAAGTCTAATTATAATATAATATTATCTTATCTATTATTATTTAGTTTATTGATTGTTTGTGGGGATATTGAATTAAACCCAGGACCACAGGGCACACCAGTTTCCCACGAAAACACATTATCTATTTTTCATGCGAATGTACGAAGTCTGCGAAATAAATTAAATTATATTATAGATATAGTTGAAAGACTTTGATATTATATTTTTTACCGAAACACATTTAGATAACAGTATAAGTGATGCTGACATAAGTTTTCCGGGTTTTGAGGTTCCCATTAGGAGGGACAGGAACTGTAGTGGAGGTGATATTATTTTTTATTGTTAAAGTTTTGTTAATGTTGTACGCAGACAGGATTTAGAACACGGAGATTTACTAGAGTGTATGTGGTTGGAACTTAAAACTAAATTTCAGTCTATACTAATCAACATAAATTACCGGTCAGTGAGACAAGCACCTGCTTATTATTGGCAGTATTTTGATTTTATGCTAAAAAGAGCTCTCGATGAGAATTGCAATATTATATGTTTGGTCGATTTGAACATAAATTTTATGGATAATATTCCTACAAATATTAGAGATATTCTTTTCATCAATGGTTTTGTTAACATCGTTAATAAACAGACACATTTTGATAATCGCACAGGTATAAACTATTCTTTACTTGATCCAATTTTGATCACCGACTCGATAAGTATTATTGATAGTGACACAATACCCATTGACAGAGAGATTAGCGATCATGATGGAACATATGTCACAACAGGTTGTGGTTTCAGTAATAATAAAAATTGTAAACGTAAAATTTGGGATTATAAACGAGCAAATGATCTTCTTATGAAACAAAAAATATCTGAAACAGACTGGGTCAATTTAATAACTGGTGCAAGTGATATTCATGGAGCGGTCTCTAATTTTACGTCAATATTTTTTAAAATTGCTAGTATATGCATTCCGACAAGGGAGGTAATTATAAGAAATGACGACAAAGTTTGGTTTGATTCCACTTTGAGAAGAGAGATACGAATACGTGATCGTTTTCGTAAAACTTTTCTTAGAGTGAAATCAGTACTAACACAGATGAAATATAAACAACAGCGAAATAATGTAAATAATTTTAAAAAAAAAAAGGCTAAAAAGAAATGTTATGCAAATATAAATGAAAATTTAGATGAATTAAAATCAGCCAATGGCAAATTATATTGGAAAACCATGAATATGTTAATAAAAAATGAAAATTCATCTCATGAGACTCCTCCTCTTTCAGACCCAGAGAATGATTTCAAATTATCATACGAATCCATAGAAAAGGCAGAAATTTTAAATACATATTTTTGTTCAATATCTAATTTAAAAGATGAAAGTAAGGTTTTACCGGATTTTGATTGTAGATGCTTGAATATTCTCTCTGATATTGAAGTTTGTGAACAAGATGTTATAGATATAATGTCCACGTTGAATGTAGATAAGGCTGTTGGATATGATATTATAAGTAACCGAATGTTATTAGCTTTAAAAAAATGAAATAGCAAAACCACTGTCCATGTTATTTAATAGATCGATACAAGAAATGATTTTTCCAGATCAGTGGAAAATTGCACATGTCATTGCGTTGTTTAAAAAGGGGATAAATATCTACCGTCAAATTATCGTCCAGTTTCCTTATTGTCATGTGTTAGTAAGATTTTATAAAAAATTGTTTATAAACAAATTTATAATCACCTGCATATAAACAAACTTTTATATAAATTCCAGTCTGGCTTTCAGCCGGGATATTCAACTACCCATCAGTTAATTGAACTTTATGATAATATTTTACTTGCGTTGGATAAAAAACAAACAACTGGTATAACCTTTGCTGATATTAGTAAAGCCTTTGATACAGTTTGTATTAAAGCGCTTATTTTAAAACTCCAAAATTATGGCATAACAGGGAAGCTTCTTTTCTGGTTAAAAAGTTATCTTTCAAGACGAAAACAACGAGTAGTTATTAAAGATGCAATATCAAGTACTGGGGATTTAAAGGCTGGTGTTCCCCAAGGGTCGGTCTTGGATCCATTGCTCTTTCTAATTTTTATAAATGAAATAGCATACAATATAACTGGTTTTGGTTGACTATTTGCTGATGACACTTGTATTGGTCATATGGCATATAATGAATAAAATTTACATACATTAATAAATACAGATTGAGAATATTTAAATGCATGGTCATATAGATAGATGGCTTGTGAAATTCAATCCCAATAAAACAGATATTATGATTTTCAGTACTAGGCATTTAGAAAATAATTTACTCTTTGACTTTAACAATATTTCACTATCTCCTGTGCATATGCATAAACATTTAGGTGTTATTTTTAGCAATGATTGTAAGTGGAGAAAACATATTTATGTACTTATTGAAAGAACTTCCAAGAAACTTAACATATTACGAAAACTTAAATACAGGTTAAAAAGGGATTACCTTGAAAAAATATATTTAGTTTTTATTCGACCTATTTTGGAATATGCATCAGAAGTTTGGGATAATTGTGGACAAACAAACTGTAATCGTCTAGAAAAAGTACAAATAGAAGCAGCTCGTATAGTGACTGGATTATCTATATATGCTAGTTTTGATTCAATCTACAAGGAAACGGGATGGGAAACATTGAGTACAAGAAGGAAGGTTAAAAAACTGCTACTATTTTACAAAATTGTCAATAAAGAAGCACCAGATTATTTATATGAATTAGTTCCGCCTTTAGTGTCAGCAAATGTTAATTATAATTTACGTAACAGTCACACTATACATGTACCTTTTAATCGTTTGTCTGTTTACCAAAATTCGTACTTTCCATGTACTATTCAAGCATGGAATTCTTTGGATCTAACTATTAGAAATCTTCCTACGTTTTCCTCTTTTAAACTAAAACTTCAGCAAATATTTTATACTAAGAGGAGAAATCCTCAATATTATTCTATAGGTGATCGCTATCTCAGTGTATTGCACTCTAGAATGCGAAATAAATGCAGTGCATTACATGCAGATTTATATCATGCAAATTTAATTGTAAATTCTGATTGTTTATGTGGATACATTAATGAAAATGCAGAGCATTACTTGTTACACTGTAACAGATTTACCTTATCGCGTATTATTATGTTATTTGAAATAAATAAGTTGAATTTGATTGGAATTCCGGTAAATATTGATTTATTATTATTCGGAAATGAAAAACTTAACTGTGATATAAATTGTTCCATATTTTCGGCTGTACAAAAATACATTAAAAACACCTGTCGCTTTTCTATGTCATGATCATAAATGTTTGTAAATTAGTTACTTGTAACATGTAACAGGTTAATAATAGATTTATGTCTTACTTTATTGATCAAAATCGTATGAACTAGTTTTGAGACAGCCTCATGCAACTGGATTATCGAGTCGTCATATCATAAATAACAGTTTTTAACAAAAATATTTATAAAAAAAAACCAATATGCTTACCGAACATTAATAGAATAATGATTCCTCCATATATCTCCACATGTTAACTACCTTAATTAAACACACACTTTGAATATAAATCCACTAGAAAGTTAAATCCCAATTGAATGTTTGGTGTGTTCGTGTCATTAAGATAAAAGGGTGTGTTCGATTAAGTATAATTTAGCTTGGATAATCCACATGCATGAAGCACAACATTTTTAGTTTTTGTTTTCATTATTTTTCATGTCTTCACTTAATATGAAATATGTATATAATATTCTATAAGTTAATTTTGTATTAATTCATGTATGTATTGGAGAAGACGTTTCTAAGTTGTGAAACTTGTGTCCTATCCAATTGTTGCTTATTGAACAATAAAATATGTTTAAAGTACGGTCGCCACCACGACTTGGTTGACAATTATGGAATATCTGTGTACCAAATGACCACGGATATGTTCCACTTGTCGTAAACACTTCCCGATCTATTTCTCTTTCATGACTTACCACCGGGTTTGTAACTAGATTAAAACGACGTGTGTCACTAGTGGAGCAGGGACTGCTTTCCATTTCGGAGCACATGAGTTCACCCCCGTTTGTTAGTGGGGTTCTGGTTACTCGATCTTTAGTTTTATACGTACGTTTTGTTGATCGTTGCTTGTCCTTTTGGCCAGTTCGATATACGGATTCTGATTGCCCTTTTTGTATCTTCAAACTAATCTTTGAACGGCTTTTGACAAAGTAAAATTTGTCTCTACCCATAACAAGATACTGGTATCTTTGTTCTCCATTCTCCTTTGATAAGTAACGCTGAATCAATTATGTAATTACAGGTGTTTAGCTTTACATTATGAACTAACCTCCAGTGACAGTCAGTTGGGCATTACCACTAGATCCTGTTCCTGCTGTGTTTGTGGCTCTGCACACGTAATTGGCTTCATCGCTAGATTCAATATTGTTGATAGTCAATGATGGACTTGAAGCATCATTTGCCACTTCATACTTGTTGGTGCTCGTTCCTTGATTTATTGTGACTGCTGTACCACCACCAATTGGTGTTTTTGTCCACGACCATGAAGTAGCTACAGATGTAGCAGTAACTGTACATGTGATTACATAAGACTGTGTTCCAATAACAGCACTTCCAGTAGCTGGGGCAACAACAACATTTGGAAAGGCTATAATAAAGACAGGCGTTAAAAACAACTTTAATATAAGAATGTGTTCCAATAACAGTACTTCCAGCATTTATTGCTCGTAAACCGTGAAAATAGCAAATGTTACATGCAATCTGCTGTCATGAATTGAGAGAACTCAACATAAGACGGTATCCATTCACATCGAATGAAACTATAGCATGCACTATTGGCATATAATATACCGGTAGCTGAAATGGTACGAGGTACGTCAAACCCGACTGTAAAAATTAGGAGAGGATTTTAATTATATAAGGAATCGTGAAAAAACAAACATACATACACAATAAAATTGGGTAAAAGAAAAAG
>MJUT01037663.1:0-12668 GCA_002080005.1 Gigantidas platifrons
CCCTCACTTGTTTTCTGTGATTTCTTGTATTGCACCTCATTGCTTTATTGTACTGACCCCCCTCACTTGTTTTCTGTGATTTCTCGTATTGCACCTCATAGCTTTAGTGTACTGACCCCCCTCACTTGTTTTTTGTGATTTCTTATATTGTACCTCATTGCTTTAGTGTACTGACCCCCCTCACTTGTTTTCTGTGATTTCTTGTATTGAACCTCATTGCTTTAGTGTACTGACCCCCCTCACTTGTTTTCTGTGATTTCTCGTATTGCACCTCATTGCTTTATTGTACTGACCTCCTCTGTGTACATGTATGTTACAATGTATAATAGAAGGAAATCTGAACAATTATCAATGCAAACGATTATATTTTATAAATTAAGAAATATACAAATATATGACATCATTTTCAGGCGTCCAATCTTGTAACTACTGTCTTTTAATATCCTTTTTTACCTGTGACAAAGAAAACAGATAATGTTGCTTAGTAATAATAATGTATACTAAAATATATTACTAATTGTCATATCATTGTTGCTCTGATAATCCATACCAGAGAAAACTGAAGGGATAATCAAAAATGGACAAACCAGAGACACTGACAACATTGGGTACACAAGATACAGAGCGTGACAAATGAACAAGAAACTTTTTCATTCCAAACTAACTGATTTCATTACTACAATGGATATTATGATTAAATCAATGGAATGATAAATTACAAATATATGTACCAGTATACTCTCAAACGTTGCATATAAAATATATCGAATTTGGTTATTTTAGCTTTTATCTGTTCCACCGTAGATATTCCCCAACAGTGACAAATGGCAAGTTTTTATTTTCCTTTCGCCAATGGTTTTCAGATTTCTAAGCAGTGTCATATGTTATGATTCCAGCGTTATGCCCTTGTTTACTTCAACTGACTAAATATTGAGTGTTTGTTATAGTTCTGAGTACATATAACAGTATAGCTATAATATACACATACTACCAGACTAAATATTGAGTGTTTGTTATAGTTCTGAGTACATATAACATTATAGCTATAATATACACATACTACCTGACTAAATATTGAGTGTTTGTTATAGTTCTGAGTACATATAACATTATAGCTATAATATACACATACTTCCAGACTCGCATGCCATATAATTAGCATCATTATTAGCTGTAACGTTTAACATCGATGGTCGTTATTTTTGCATTATCGAGTTAATTTTATTTTATATGTTAATCTCCTATTTAATGCTGGTTGCGTTTTGGTGTATTGTTTGTTTGTTTGTTTGTTTTTTAATATTTTCGCTGCCCATGTTAACAGTATATGTTTTATAGAATATAACCTACTAACTAAATAAAAGTAGACACATGTATTAAAGGGGCTCTTCAGCGAAGATATATTTAACAAATCATTAACACGGAATATACGGGAGAAAATAGGTAACGCCCACACATCGCGCTGAAGACATCCACCTTCCACTTCGTATCAACATGTAATACCAAGCAGCCATATCACAAACATGTTTCCTTATTATTGTGGAACTGAACAACCTTAAACTTCAAAGAAAGGTGCTGAAGAAAAGATGGCGAGGTTAAACGAAATAATACCTTATGTTATAGTTGTTACTTTTTTCACCAGACAAATTTTGGTCTATGTCAAAGCATAGTGTGTTTAACAACTCTGCAATTTTATTATGTTATAAATAATATGAAATTCGTATACATTCTTTTTAAATTCGCTTTGAACCACAATATTCTCAGTTTTACCAAGGTAAAGTGATGAACCTTTCGCTTCGCACGATGACACAGCTTATGTTTAAAAAATTGGATTTTGTACACATTCAATATCACAAAACGATTATATGTCACGAAGCACAAACACACGTGGTATCGTTTTGACAAATTGATAACAATTTAGAGAATGCATACCAGATGTGTGGTTCCTGTTCTGCTGTTAGTTCTAAACTAAAATAATGTATGAAAAATAGTTACCATATCCTCCGTATCCACCACCATAACCTCCGTATCCGCCACCATAACCACCGTGTCCACCACCATAACCTCCGTATCCTCCACCATAACCTCCGTATCCGCCACCATAACCTCCGTGTCCTCCACCATAACCTCCGTATCCACCACCATAACCTCCGTATCCACCATACCCACCATGACCAGATCCACCACCGTAACCTCCATATCCGCCACCATAGCCTCCGTATCCGCCCACGATTATTACTTTACCACCTCCACCGTATCCACCACCATAACCTCCACCGTATCCACCACCATAACCTCCACCATATCCACCATAACCTCCACCATATCCACCATAACCTCCACCGTATCCACCGCCGCCTCCGCCATATCCATGACCGTTGGCAATACCCAGAAGTGCAAGCAGCAAACACAACACAACCTTCATTCTGAAATATAATGGTGATAGTTTTTAATGTTCATTTAACTGGAATTAGAAATTATTAAAACAAGCAAACACACAAACGACATGACTGATCATCTGGCATACAAATGGAGTTATATAATTGAGTGCGTACGACGGGTTTCAAAATAGCATTCATCACGTGCATACACAACCAAAAGCTTAGAAAACCATCTGAGAGCAAGAATAAACATCTGATGTGATAGTACACTTGAAACGCGACATCACACCAATATCACATCGCTAGAGAACTCCATTTCCATATATTTATATAGAATTCATGTATGCAGTAAACTGGTAAATTACCAGTTAAACAACAAATTATTTACTATCCATAAGAAATGGCATATACATGTACTCGGTAATGAATACAAACTTATATTCTGCTGGGGTGAAATATAATGGCGACTCCTGTAATTCGATTGATTAATCAAACCGGGGATGTGTCGCCTGCTAGTAAACAAAAATGGCAAAACGATTTCCTAGGACGGACAATAAATTATGCTTTTATTATTTTTCAAATTTAGATACCCAACACTGCGGAAATGGACGGCCCTTTTCTATATTTTAGTAATAGTAATTTGTTCTCAGGAAAAGCGTCACACTTTGTAGGTCGCATTTTAGTGTTAGTTTAATCGGAACACTCCAGTAGCATATAATTGTTATTCGGGATTCACAGGGGATACGGGTTCATATTCTCCGTGAAGATCCCGTATAATATCTACAATTCTCCTGGGCTCTGGTGTAAACACATTTGATTTGGTTGCTTCTCCAAATCAATAAACCACTCAAAATTTATGTTAGTGGTTTCCATCTATCGAACACATTGTGAGATTTTGTCCATGCTTGGATTGAATTTTGATAAAACAATGTATACCTGTTTAAATTTAAGGATGAGATATTTGAGCAATTTCAATTGTTTAATTCAATTTCAAATTGAATCTACTCAACCAATATTTATCTATAGCATTCCAACTTTTAATGGGTTCATTAATAATGCGATGAAGACATTTTAATCCTTTACTCTCAATGTAGGAATCTAGATTAACCATTCTCATACCACCATTTTATCTTAACAACATACATTTCTTTCAATCTGATCAACTTTCCCATCCCATATAAAATCCCAAATTAATGTTTTAATTTCTTTTTTAAATTTACCAGAAATACCCTTCATTTTAATTTAAATCCACAATAGGATATCAAAAGATTTTTCAATATTATGGTTTTACCTTTGTAAGTAAGTTTTCTGCTTTTGCCAAACTTGTACACAATATTTTATTCTATTAATGATGTCCTTTCAAATTTGATTATTGTCAACATTGTAACCATGGTATACCCTAAACGTTTTTACATTTTCCTTAGTCCATGATATGTTATTAAATTTGGTTTTCTATTGCGAGCGACCGCACCTGTGGTGTAATGGTTAGCGTGTTCGCCTCGGGTGTGGTATATCGTGGGTTCGAACTCCGGTTGGGTCAAAACAAAGACTGTCAAATTGGTATTTGTTGCTAAGCACGCATCATTAAGAATAAAGAGCAATGACTGATTGGCTAGGAATCAGGATAATGTGCCCGAGTGATGCGGCATGTTTATCCGCGGACTGTTTCAGTGAGCTATCGCTACAAAAAATCAAATGAAGCATGTTGGTTTAATACAAGCCGTACCTCATCGTCATCTCAATTAATATTAGCTTGTTCTCGCCATGATATCGCTGAAAAATTCTGAGTTGGCGTTAAACAACACACACTCATTCTATTGCGAGCAGCGCCATAGAAATAGCTTTTGCTTTATTATAATTCACTCTTGATCGGATGCCATTTCATATTTTGAAAGTACATTAAACGATTTTTCGACATAATGTTCATATTTGTTGAAAAGTTGTGTGTCGTCTGTCAACATACTAATTTGTTTTCTAATTCAGTCCAACCCAGTTCACCTGGCAATTTGATCCACTTTATGTAATTTTTTCCGGCTTGCAATTTGTAAATTAGAGGTTCGACGGAACACCCCTGTCTAAATGAGCGAGATCCAAAGAAATGTTTTTAAACAACTCCCTAAATTTGTCACCCATGTCGAATGCTTTTAACACGAAGTCTACCAACTTTTTTTTAAATCTTATTTTGTTATTTCTTTATTTTGAAGAAGTTATTCTAATTTGAGAATTAGCATTAATGTTGTTTATTATCAGTTTGTTCACATGTCTTACCTAGTCTTTGTCTTCTAGATATTTGTGTATCTACTAGTTTCTAACTAGTAACCGTTTAAAGCGAACAATAATAGTATAATACAGTTTATACTAGACAGTACATTGAAAAAAATTACTTACTTTCTTTTTGTCTTGTTATTACTGTCCACTTCAAGTCAGTGACGAGGATTGAAAAATGAGCCCTTTTATATCATCTTAGATGCAAAAAAATACACAACATAATTAAGATAAATAACGACCATAAACCAAGACATGACAAATGACCTATCACACATTTTTATTATTTTTAAAATGTCCATGATCGATGGTGAACGAAAATAAAAAAAAATCTCCACATAAAATTGATGCATTTTAACCACAATAATGAATTCAGCAGAAAAAAGCACTTTAAATTTGAATGCAATAATAGTAAGCATTCATAATTCATTATGGGTCTTAACATATTA
Organism: Gigantidas platifrons; assembly: GCA_002080005.1. Classification (NCBI taxonomy): domain Eukaryota; kingdom Metazoa; phylum Mollusca; class Bivalvia; order Mytilida; family Modiolidae; genus Gigantidas; species Gigantidas platifrons. The sequence continues at coordinate 5,093 of MJUT01037663.1, forward strand.
CAGTTATAGCTGTATCTTTTTTTGGCTGGAACGTGACAAAATGAAAAGGTAAGTGAAAGGGGCTGAAGAAACCAGGAGAAATGACATTCTGCAAAATAAAGAGGTAAGTGATAGAAGCTGAAGAAACCAGTAGTGATCACATTCTACAAAATAAAGAGGTAAGTATATTGTATTAAACATCAAGTGTATAGTTTGTGCCTATCACCACTAAAGTTGTGAGTTCGAATTCCACCCATGGCGAGGTGTACTCGATACAAGACTATGTGATAAAGTTTGTCAGTGACTTGCGATAGGTCGGTGGTTTTCTCTGTGGGTATGACGGTTTCCTCCACCAATAAAACTGTGATAGCCTGTATTTTAATCATTTTATAAGTTTTGGTATTTCTAGTATTTTTTTCAGTTTTGTCATTGGTAATAATTTAATTAAACGGAATTATTTAATTACTTTCTTTTATTACAGATTAATTACAAAGTGTAATTAAGTATGTTGATATTATTTTGATTAATTGATTTTACTATAGACCTGTTTGACGGACATGACATAATCACGGACTGGTTCTACTATATTTAACTCTAATCATTTCTATCCATGGTTCGCTGAACCGCACTCTTACTTTGTCTTCATTGGTCACTTCTATTTTTGGCGATAAATTCTTTGTCTATTGTCTTTAATTCTATACGACACCATATAGCTTTTGATATATCTCTGTTCAACATTGAAATTTAGAGCTGGAATTCAGAAGTTGAAATCTAATATTTGGAGAACTTATTTCTTTTCTAAGGTCAGTTACTTTCTTTTATAAAATCTAATATGATACTAAATGTCCGTATTCATAATGTTATACTGTATGAATGGATTGTATGAAATTGTATGAATTTGAATACGAGTCATCTGAATGATAGTTGAAAGTGTAAAATAAATGGTAAAAAGTTACTACAGATTAAACCTTTTAAATTTTGTAAATAATGCTTATATATCAAAGTTGATCATTTAAATTAACAAATGAACTGTTAATTAAATTAATTATCTTAACAAGTTTACTGTTAAGAATGTCGGAGGAGTGAGAGCGGTTAAGATTTTAAAACAGATATATGGTAAACAGAATTTATAAAAAGTAATTAATAAAAACAGCCGTGTGTGTATTTTTGTTTATTAAAATGTTATGTATATATTAAACAGTCAAGTAAAATAACTCTTTTGTTATACAGGTAAAATTGAATTGATTTCACCACCTATGGAGATCTACATGTAATCAAGAAATCCTTTACACCGCATGTGAGGTAAGAATCAGTGTATTCTATTTTACTGTTGCTTTGCTTTTGTTTTGTTTTGTTTTGTTTTGCTTCGCTTTTATTAATTAAGTTAGTTAATAAGTTATTTAGCTTATTGCATTAGCTGGTGTACGAAGCTTATGCTAACTTTGAATATTATGATGCTCATTACTTTTTGTTCATTTTTAATATCACATTATATTTACATTTTCACATTTATTGTATAGGAATATATATTCCGGAAAATAAGATGTACATGTATATGTACGTAAAGAAATATTTGTATTTGCTTGTTTCATCATTCTAAACATGTTGATGAATTCATGACCCCCAGGTCACCTTTAATATAAATTGGGTAATCACATTTAGTTACCTTGTATTGTATTTATTTACTGTAATCATGAATTGATAATATATTAGAAAGAGTTATCTTTCTTTTCATCGACTTTGTGTTTACATTGTATATTGCTTATTTTAATTGCATGGATATCGTTCATTATGAATATATATTATGTTTCTAAGAAAATAAAAAATAGAAGAACCCTACAGTACTTAGTTATTATTATTTGGAGGAGGAAATATAATAATACTACAAAACTTACCTTCACGATATAGCCGAAATATTGTTAAAAGTGGTGCTAAGCACCACAATCATAACCCCACAAACAATAAATGTTCTTAAGAAATAAATCATGGAAGCCAAAATGTGTTGGGAGTTTTAACATGGATTGGCGGATATTAGTATTTTATCCCGAGCCAGAAGCGAGGGATAAAATTTACTAACATTTGCCAATCCATGTTAAAATTCAAAACACATTTTGGCTTCCATGATTTATTTCGATTCTGATATGTCTAAGAGTACAAATATGGTAGTATACTTTGATTGGAAGACGGCAATTTATACATACGCTTGCGGAAAATGTCGCAAACAATTTATGTAACGCGAATAATACTGCGCCCTCTATCGGCATTATTCGGGTCACAATTTATGCTGCCAATGGAAACGTCAGTCACATTCATCGGCGCATGTGCTAATGAGATAATACGAAGAAATAATTCTGTTTTTTTTTAACAAAGGGAAAGAGTGAGGTCATGTTAGAATAATTCATAATGCACCTTATTATGAATTAGTACTTTTATTGTTTGTAGGGTTAGGGTTATGGTGCTTAGCACCACTTTCAACAATATTTCGGTTATATTTATGGACAGAAGGAATAATTGCAGCAGCTAAAAAAAGGGATATAATGGGTAGGATTAGATCATTTTACACAACAAACATTCACCTGTAATAAGGTTAACCCCAGTCTACTTTTTACCAATTCTATACATTCCACCAATGTGATGTAGCTATAGGGTCAGCTTTGGATCAGAATGTTTTAGTATATCTTTATTAATGATATACAGAACAATGTTATCTGTTTAAAATTTAACCCAATTATGTCTTGAATATTGTTCGAAGCCGTTGATGCAATCATCCAGGGAATCAGTGTGAGTTTCCAGGTGATAAGATAATTCCATCTGGAAATTAGAAATGTGTTCACTTGTAATGGATGGAAGCTTCAACATTTCATTGACAAACCATTTTACTGTTTTCATCCGAGAGTATACTGTATAGAAATTCAGTGATATTAGAATCATCAACTCTCTCCCTATTGATATCAAGAAAGAATGAGAGGTTATAATTTTCTGATTGTATATACAGTCGTTGGTATTTACTAACTTTCTTCAAAATATTTTCAGGCTAAAGACCAACTTTTGTTGGACAATTTAGAAACAATATCAAAACACAGATTAGAACAAACAAGAGCAGCAGCTACTAGGTAGTGTCATGACCATGTCCGGTGAAACTATGATATTGAACAGAACAGAATTTTTATTTGTCTAAAATCCACATACAAAGGATTGATACCAAAACAAAACATTAAATACAAAACAAAACAAAGAAACAATTAACTACAATCAAACTACATATACATGTTTGAAACACATGACTCCCTAAAGACATTTAGTATGAGGAGGTGGTACATTTTAAATATAATTTAAATATCAATTAAATATATAATATGTATACAGTCGTTTGTATTTACTAACTTTCTTCAAAATATTTTTAGGCTAAAGACCAACTTTTGTTGGACACTTTAGAACCAATATCAAAACACAGATTAGAACAAACAAAAGTAGCAGCTACTAGGTAATGTCATGACCATGTCCGGTCAAACTATGATACTAGTATATGATATTTAGCACTAAGAATAGAAATCTGTCAGTTTAACCATCCTGATCTACTATGACTGACCCAATTTTTGTTCCAAAGGTGCTTGTTTTAGAACAGATTCCACTATATTACAGTCCCAAGAATTTGTTTTCATCAGAGAGCCTTCACTATTGTACTGTCTCAATGGTATTTGCTTGAGAGCAAATTTTGCTATATGTTAGTTCCAACAGGTATTTCAGTGGTTAAGAAGGCTTCAATATTCGAAATGTCCCAATAATTTTTCGTTAGACAGCCTTTACTATCATTCTGTACCAGTGGTGTTTGGCTTAGGCAGGTTTCAATATTCTATGAGTTACAAGAGTATTTAGACAATGACAATGAATAAAATGAATAATTACATTGATCATGACAACAATATATTAGGTATAAAGATCAATATCAGGACTCAGCATTCTTTCATTCTTTACAACAATGTTGTTCACCCTGTTACTTATATGTGAAGGTCAAAATATTATTCACATGTAGAAAACATTTTCATGACTACATTATTTCACTTAGAGGGGAGGTTTTACACTCAAGAGAATACTTTACACTGACCACTGTTTATTGGAAGTACCTTTACCAAACCAGAAAAGTGGATTCTCATGTGTTAGAGGTATCAATTTTACCTCTGTTTCTACAATTTTCTGAATGGATTTTGTAACCGTTCAGATTGTGTGGTATTTTTTTTTTATTTTTTTTTTTTAATTATTAATGAATAAACATTAGTAAAAGTTTGAGTGAATGTAGTTACAGTAAAAGAGTTTAAACAAACACCCTCAAGTCGCACACGTGTATCTGTTTGTTATATTTTGTTTGACATTTCTGGTAGAAAATATATTTCACTTAGAAAAACATATGTACAGATGGAAACCGTTTTTGATTTTCAGTAACCAACCTGTGTTCAGACGTAACTGAAATGTTTTGGGAAAGGTCTAAAAAAAAGTTTTGCATTCACAATGCTGTAATGTGTTTCAGAAGTTGAAATGTTTTGAAAATATAAAGTTAACGTGTTTTCGATAAAACTTTTTAGCTAAAAGAATTGGTGTATGTTCTTGTGATGAGCTTACCTTAACTGTTGTTCAAGAATTACAATTGTATCAGACACATTCTTGAACAACAGTTACACGCCAGAAATTGGACGATGTGTGAATGTACCATGCAATTTCGAAATACCTCAATATCTTCTTGAAACATTTTAAAGGTACATCTGAACTCACTATTGATTATGATATTTGTAATTGAATAGTAAACAAATCCATGATTATTCCTAATCTGGGTGTATGCATAAATCAGATTTCATTTCATTTTGATTATTTTTTATTCCTTGTTGTTTGTTTCAATTAAAAACTTTGTATTTTATTTAAATACTGTTCTTGTTGTTTTGCTATGCATATTTTGTTTCTGTTTTATACTTGTTTCCAAAGATATCAGCGATTCTGACTTCAATTTTTTTTTATTTTTACATTTTAAGGGAAAAGTATATCTTTCCAGATACATGTGGAAGTCTTGAATCTGGTCTTTACAATTTCTTGTTGTCGACCAGGACTACAGAGAATTTCTTTATGTCACAATTCATTTTTACAGTGTAATTTGGGAATCTCAATCAATAATTGCCCAAATTCTTTGCTATCTTAATAAACACTTTGCCTTCATGTTTTATGCACCAAGAGCTTCATTCTGGCTTCAACAGATGTCAGGATGGTATTGTCTGGTCAGATGCTATCATGATGGTATTGTCTGGTCAGATAATGTCAGGATGGCATTGTCTGGTCAGATAATGTCAGGATGGCATTGTCTGGTTAGATAATGTCAGGATGGTATTATCTGGTCAGATAATGTCAGGATGGTATTGTCTGGTCAGATAATGTCAGGATGGTATTGTCTGGTCAGATAATGTCAGAATGGTATTGTCTGGTCAGATAATGTCAGGATGGTATTGTCTGGTCAGATAATGTCAGGATGGTATTGTCTGGTCAGATAATGTTAAGATGGTATTGTCTGGTCAGATGATATCATGATGGTATTGTCTGGTCAGATAATGTCAGGATGGTATTGTCTGGTCAGATCATGTCAGGATGGTATTGTCTGGTCAGATCATGTCTTCAACAGATGTCAGGATGGTATTGTCTGGTCAGATAATGTCAGGATGGTATTGTCTGGTCAGATAATGTCAGGATGGTATTATCTGGTCAGATAATGTCAGGATGGTATTGTCTGGTCAGATAATGTCTTCAATTTACCCATGTTCATACATCCCACATTTGGTTTCCGCTCAGTAACTTCAGCTTCGCTGAGACAAATCATTTGAAATGTATACACAAGGTCAGGTACTTTAATGGAAAGGTAATTAGATTTTAAACTTTATCACTTTTTCCATTGTAGGGTTAAGCCCCTGTTTCATTTAGCTGGAATTGGGGGCATTCATGTTATATGAACATATTCTTCCATTGTTTACTAATAGATCATGTGAATTATTATGCACAAGGTTTTATGTGTATCATACCATGATAATGTACTGTATATGATTATATGTGTTTGGTTATTTGTTATATGTTTAAATATATCTTGGACCTTTTTTGTAGATTAGAAGCCAAGAAAAAATCAGAACCTAAGAAAATTGTACATTAAGATGAAAAATTAACAGAACTAGAGAGAAACCTACAGGAGAGAAAAGCTCTAAGAATGAAAGAAAGAGAATCGGCCAAATCAGTATCAAATCGTCATTCAGCCAGCAGAACAAAAAGTGTGATAAACCAAAAAGTATGTATGACTTTTTATCTATCACAAGATATCTTACATTGTTTTTCTGATAAAATATGATCAGTTATCTTGTTATATTATTGGCACTTCTCTAATGATTCTTATTGGTTTTACACATCAGATCACAATAATGCATTTAAGTTTTAGTTGAACACCCAGCCCCAATGTAAAAAAAACATGTCAATCTGGGGTGAGTTTTTCACTCAATATTTTGTACTCTGGTATTCTGTGTTTCTCTTTGACAGAACATAATTTCTGTTCCAAACATAGTTGTTATAGGTATTGAAAAAGGATGTACTGTTGAAGATGACATAAAATTAAGTCTCCATGATTTTCCTGTTCTATTTTCATCAAACAATGTACATGTATGTCACAAACTTGTTGACTTTTGATTTTTGTAAGTTTTGTACATTGGATCATATGCTTTCATTCTTACGATTCTGGTCATCAAATATATATGATTGAGATACAGTGCTGTTAGATAAAGTAAAGTGTAGGTGAATTCAAAGGAAAATTAAATTCTTTTCATAAAGTAATGTAATTTGCGTAGGCAAAGATTCAGCTACACTCGAAGGAAATGTCATTTGAAATAATTTAGAGGAATTTGAAGTGAAAATCACATTGAGAAGTTTCAAGCAAGGAAGAATCATAAGGGAGGCTTGTAATAGAAGATCGTGTTTGGTGAAGCTCAAATGTCAGGAGTTTTATAGGAATTAAAAGGTTATATTGTGGAAGGTCAAGTGAAAATATAGGAAATTTCAAGTGAAAACCATATAGTGAAAACCCAAAGGCATTGATTTCAAGATTTTATTTCTTTTTATTTGTAGAGAGCACTTGAAGAAAATAGATGGCGAAAGTTAGAGTTAACACAAGAAAGAGCTGCTAAACTAATGGATGGCAGTTTAGGGAAGAGTAAATCAAGGAGTCGACTAGCTTCTAACTTGCTGACGGCTCAGTGATTATAATAATCATACATTGTATAAACAATACTCCTGTTTTTTCTGAATAATTTTTTCAGAAGCAGATTTCCACCTTGTATCACTATTTTTGTTGTCTGTGATAAACATTTAAATAACTATGTGTTTATTCTACCCCTGCTGTTAGACAACAAAGAGAGGTCAGTATAACTATAGTGTGTCTGACATATATCTTTCAGCTAAAAAATTGAGTTTCCTTTCTTTTCTTATCAAAATAAAGGTGGGAAACAATACCAATATTGATCAGGAGTCTGGTATTTGATTCACTTTGACAAATATCTGGGTTTTCCCACTTTCATTTTGTATGTTC
>MJUT01037674.1:0-11034 GCA_002080005.1 Gigantidas platifrons
AATCTGGCCATGTGATCGGAGGAAATGTCGATGATTTTTCTTTGTAACTGTGAACAATGTAATCTGCAAATTTGATAGTTGTTTTCAGATTCTGAAACTTCAGAAACTATGTCAAACACAAAACACTCCTCAACTTCTTCTGGGTCAAAGAATCTTAAACCAAAAAATGTTTTCAACCACTGTCCTACTGTCTAACTGGAGATTCCTGATCTTTGCATTCACTTGTTAATCAAACATTTATTTTGTTCCAGGCTTGAGCCATATGCAATTGAAATCCCTTGATAGTAACATAAGGCCAAAGGTGTCAAGGAAAATGTTAATCAGTGTTTGCATTGCGTTTGAAATAAAGACATACACATTGTCTGTTAAATTGGTGCATGATGTTGAAGCTTCTTGTTTTGTTATTTTCTAAACATTCAGCTTTATATTAAGTAATCCATTTCTTTGGATTAATGGTCGAACTATAACTTCGGAGCAGTAGACATATAAAGTCGATATTTTATGCTTCATTAACTCGACTCAAGACAGGACGTTTGCTTATTTAAATTTATAATGTCTGCAAGACGATGTGGAAGAATTATGTATTAAACACAACTTTAAAATTAATTACAACAATTACATCATAAAATATGGTACCAGCTATATTTCTTTGCGGATCAGTAGAAAATATGTCAGAATCAGAAAGATTTGGAAGTCAACTGATGCTGAACCAGTAAAACTGACAACTTTTGCGTAACCCTCGATGAATTATTATAAGGCTGTGCTGCTGTATGTTGTTTGATCACGAAGTTCGTCATTGCAGTTTATCTCCTGGTTTGACTCTTGTTTATGGAGTTCCTGTTGTCAGAGTGTCTGTTTTGTTCTTCATGTTTGCATTGGAGTTGGTTTGTTTTATCTTACACTTGGACTTCGTGCCTTCAGCGTGATCGAAATTGTTTACATGTATAGCATAAAAACAAAAACAACCACTGGTTGCGTTAGACAATTAATTATTTCTACTGATTTCCCATATACTCTATTGATAGTAATAAGTACAAGTAACGAGTCTTGCATAGTCATAATATTAAGGCTATCCTATATATATAACTGAAAACTGTTGTTGTGTGAATGCTATCAATGTTTCAAGCTATAAAACAAATAAATAATAGAATATGAATTTGGAACTCATTACCAATCCTTAGTTTTCTGTGTAGTGTATTGTAGATCATTGTTTGTCCTTTTGTCCTTTTATCTTTTAGTCACTGTATTGTCTGTCCCTCTCCCATTTACGACCTCTCATTACCTTCTTGGTGACTTCCATTTTTTCTTGAGTATATATTACAGATCAACTTAAGGTGAAATGATACCTATTATGCCTATGTAATCAGTGATTATTGTTGTTGACCTTACAGTTACCGTCACGTACAAACACCGTACATAATAATATCCTCCATCATTTTGTTTTCAATTATGGCCTTTATTCGAATGAGATATAGTTGAAAACGGACATCTCAAGAAAAATAGAAAGAATCTAATACGGCCCTTAATGGCAAATTCCGCTATATATGCCGTGTACAAGTTGCGATTTTGTACACGTTATGACACGTTAAGAACATTGTACAAGTTATAACTTAAACGACACAAAAATACAAGTTAAAACTTGCACAGTTTTGACCTGTACAAGTTATAACTTGTACAAAATTAAGCCAAAAAAGTGTTTGAACTTGTACAATAGTTTCTGAGAAATAATAAATTCATATTTCAACCTGAAAAGTAATTTATTACAACAAAATAGCAGAAACTATCAACATAAATTAAACTAGCACACAAAAGGTTAATTCATAAGTGAAATTCATTTTAGGAATTTTATTATCATACATGAAAAATGACAAATCATTCAAACACATGTGAATTTGTTTTAGTTATTTTAGACAACCATTTATTAGCACAAGAAAGTGACTGATGGCATCTTGAATTACACAATGCTTAAAATTGTATGCATTTACACCTACTTGTTTTACAGATACTGCTCGTACAGATACAATGGAAAAATCCCTGACCTCCGCGCATTGACAACTTACTTACAACCACTCTCAAACTCAATCCATTCTCAGGCACAACTGATGCATTCACAGTTTCACTCTCACAGAACTCAATTTGATTTCTACTTAAGAGGCTAAACAAACACACTTTTGTACCAACTTTGTAACCAACATGATCATTTACATGTGTAACAACACCTTTGATATTTTTTGGATCAGTAGGACCTCTATCTACTGAGGGAATTGGTATAGCTACCGCCGTTGCTTAGTACTCCTTGTTAGTGAATCAGCCTACGTCTGTTGTCCTGATAATTCGTGCTTACGGACACGAACTATATTTGAATTATTTTTTTCTAAAGTATTGGGAGTAACATACATTTTTATATATTGCTTATTAGTTTGTACTACAGAGATTAATTCATGCAAAACATAAATTTGGTTTGTTTTGGATACTTTGGTAATGTGTTGTCAGTAAAATATATAAATCTAAAAAGTTGTACAAGTTGAAACACTTTTTTGGTTGAATTTTGTACAAGTTATAACTTGTACAAGTCAAAATTGTACAAGTTATGACTTGTATTTTTGCTTCATGCAAGTTATTACTTGTACACTATTTTGTACAAGTTATAACTTGTACAAAATCACAACTTGTACAAAACATATAGATGATGTCCTATCAATGGATAAGTTTCATAATTTATCGATCGCATATTTTCCATTGAACTTGAGATAAAGGATACCAAAGATACAGTGAATTCTGCTTCCTACCTTGATCTACACCTTGACATGGACAGTGAGGGCCTGCTAAGAGTGAAATTTTATGACATTTGAAATGATTTCATTTTTTCCATTGTAAGCTTCCTGTTTATATATATGTATATTACACAACATTCAATCAGCACCATGGCTTCTTTAACCGCTACGGATTATCTGTGTTACAAATGACAAGGAATATATTATGTTTGTTGTAATCACAATCCAGACATTTATTCTTTCATGATTTCATTAATTGTAGGAATAGTAAAACAGGAACTGCTTACCCTTGCGGAACACCAGAGTTAATCCGTCGTTTTATTCAGGGTTCATGTTGGTCGCTCTTTCGCTTTATGTGTAATGTAATTTTAAACTATTTTTCTTTTGATCATTGCATTGTTCTTCCTTCCTCATTTTACTGCTTCTGGATTCCCATTTGTTATCTTCAACCATTTCCTACATTTATACTCCTTGTAATAGATGTTAAGCAATTTTTGAATGATCCACCCTGTTCAATGCATTTCTATGACCTCATATTATTGTTCGGACAGTTGATTATTCTTTTGTTCTTGTGTACGTGCTTTAAATATTGTTGAGCGTATGAGAATACAATCCATCCTTTTTGAAAATTTCTGTCCAATAGCCTTGCTACGGTGATTATACTAATTATTTATATAAATAACATGAATTGACAGTGCATCTTCAGAACAGAGAAGTAGATGCATGCGCCTTTAAGTATATTCTCACAATGGAAACGAATATAGAGCCGATCGCAAGTAATTACAAATAAAACAGGACATATTTGATAATTTAGAGATAACTATTATTTTTAAAATAGCGAAATATAAGCGTACATCGGTAGGACGTATGCCAATACAAGGTTTTCGTTTTATATTTGTTATTTGTTATCTAATTTGGCTTTTTAAATATCAAACATGTAACAATATAAAATAAAAATGCCTTTGCTTATGGAAATATATTAAGTAAGAGAATAACTTGTAGATTTTTGAAAATAATCAAATCAACTCTCACGGATCTAGTTATTATTTTATTGTAATGTAGTTGTTTAATATTCCTGGTGTGAGATTGGACAATGCTATAATTTTCACAGTATCAATTCCACGGTTGAAAATCTCCACATTCAGATCTACAATAAGTGTGTATTCCCCAATACGTAATACACGGAACCTTGATTTATCTCTGTTCCTTATTTAACCAATTCTCTAATTATTGTCAGAGACAACAAATCACGAATTAGAAAAATTCTAGCCTGACATATAAGGTAATCAGAACGCACATCATTAAATAAACGTTAGAGAAAACAGAAAGGGAAATCTATAATATTGAAAGAACCCCACTATGTCTAATACGGACCTCTTCTTTTGTCTCAATAGTACTGTATCTTTTACTTACAGCTATTCGCAGCCGGTGAAATATATTAATAATGTATCTGATTATTATTGTACACCATAGTCTGATATGGGATATCTACGAAAGCCCAGCAGAATCATTCGAGATTCAAGATTCGAAATTGGAGATTCAATATCTGAAATTCTAAATTCGAGATTCGAAATTCAATATCTAAAACAACCAATCAAGAGAAACCTTTTAAATTAAGAATTTTTTATGGCCAATGAAATGTCTTTTAACATAATTTCATACGGAACAAACTAGAAGGGAAAAATACAAAACCCTTTCCATTATATGAAATAAGTTCATTCATAAACTAAAATAAAAGAACAAACACACTAAAATTAATAATAAATAATTAAGTTATTTATAAAGACCGTCTATGAAACAAGCTAGTTGAGAGAGAAATCTCTTATCTTGCCCCCTCTTCATCCAACTATAAAATGCTGATAAAGCTGTCATCATCTCAATGTGACCTAACTATTCTTCTCTGTGTCTACATATCATATTTCCTAACATCTGCATTGAAAGTGAGGGCTTTTCCTGATAATAATTTTGCATACTAACAAGATATATTTATAGCATTGCACATTCGTATGATCAAAACAAAGATTGCAAAACAAAGAAATATTTCACTGATCTTTTAATATTTTAACACATTTATTAAGCAAATATTTTAGGTAATTTTCATAAATATGTGTTTGCCAAATTGTTTATGCACATAAAATAAGTAAATATGTATAGATTTATTAATTCGTTAATAGTGTAATATTTCAAGTTCACCCATGTTCCTCTCATATGTAAGAGAACGCCCCTCGTCTCTGAAAAGCGCTGACATTTTCCCCAACAAAGGATCCACTGATTTGAACGCCAATGTTCTTGGACAATGACAGCTTTGTAGACCATGATTCGTTCGGAACTGACATATGTCATCATGTAATGGGTTTTCCCATTTTTTTTGTTTAAAAATCAAAAACTTTCGGATATCCTCAGGAGTTGCATTTGAAAAGTTCTTAAGAGGATCTAATAAAACAAGAAAATTTTCCACTTTTTTTTAATTGCACTTTTGCTTAGAATAGCTAGCAGAATATTTACAACAATTAGAAACTACATCGATTTGTTCAAGTACATTATTAAAACAACCCGCATGTTATGATGTCATAAACATTCTCCAGAAAAACAGGTTCACCATCCCCATTTAAATGTACCACATCCTTCAAATGGTGATATGAAATATTTGAATTGTCCATCACAAGCCATCCGTTCTGCTTGCATACATTTGTTGTCCTGATATTCATTATTCGTGATTTTGCATTAATGAACTCATCTTTACATTTGTCAATCAATGAAAATATTACTGTCACATTCCTTTCCCGTGAACATATATGTTGTAACATTACAGTTAATGCTTCTAGTTGTTTTTTGGCAGCGTACAACTGTTCATTTCACTTTCAAACAAATAATCTTTGCTTAAATTGTTGATGCCGGCATGAATAAAATTACCATTGGGGTGTACAAATTTGCTAATCTTTCAATGTGGTGTTTTACTCGAGATATAATGGCACCACCAATCGAGAATACATGTACCATCGGATTTTTGAAACTTTTACGCGATTAAAGAAATCTAATCATAGAATCGCCGACGCATAACAAATTGAAGTTTGACGAAATACAAGCGTCTCTCAAAAATAAGAATTTCCCGAAAGCAAAATATTTTGACTGTCTGTCTTTTATACGAACTGCCCATAGATTACCAGGTGGGCCGAATTTATCATCCAGATAACCTTCTTTGTCGGATATTTTAAAATTCCTTCTTCTCCTTTATTACCAACCACAAAAGCATCATCTATATGATTTAAAAGGTTAGGTACCCACGTTGTTGTTATCCCGTCTACGCACACAATCAACGTGCAATTTAACGAATTTTCTCTGATGAAAGCTATAACTGCTAGCAAAAGAGCAAATGGAGGAAATACATAACAATTCTCCCTTCTATTCACAGTTTGAGTAAACAAATTTACGCCTGCGGACAAAGGGGTAGGATACGGAGTAAAATGTTTCAAAATCTTTCCATTATAGTCCATCATAGGGTTAGAATCTACAGACATTAAGTCAATCGTATGCCCCATGCCCCCTCCAAATTGTTCCTGGACTTTGTGCCAAACATCGGTTCAAAATTATATCCAAGTCTAAAGTTAATTGGAAAAGTTCTTTCAAGGTTGAATTAAGCATTCCAGAGCCCCTATTAAAGTTTGATTATCCACGTGTGTGTCCACTCTGCATTCTCTGATGCTCTCTCGGATAGAATTTAAAACGTATAATAAGGCTTTTGCCTCCAATACCATCATGGGAAGAACAGTCATTTCGTTAGGCCACGAATCATCAAATTTCTGTTCTTTCCCATCAATAGTAAAATACCACCTCATTTAAACAAAGATGAATCTGTGAAAATATTAACCGCTAATTGCCTTTCTTACTTCCACTCTAACCTCCCGGTCCCTCCAAATAAGTGACGATGGACGCGCAGTGACCGCTTATCTTACACATTCGAGGAACCATATGGGGAACTTCAAATAGTGTCTCGTAAGTCGTTTATTAATGGCTGGATATTGATTGTTTTATATGTATATATTTTTATTATGATGATGATGTTTCATGACAATCAATATGTGACAATTTAATAAACAATTTTCTTATATATCTTTTCTTATGTATATATAGCATCATCATATATCACAGGCGCACGTTTAATGCAAAAAACAACCCCATACACTACACCATTAAACGTGCGCCTGTGTCATATATATCTTAAATTTCTATTTTCATACAGAAAGTTTAGTGTAGTTATTTATAGTTCATCCAGATGACTATATTTAATTTGAAACTGATCAAGTTAGAGTTGTTGTGGCTGTAGAAGTTTAATGTTTATATAACTGAGAGGTAATTGGTTTAACAGAAAAAGAAGGATAAAGAGGTGACAAGGGCGTAGTCAAAAGTGTGAGGGTGGGAAGGGGGGGGGAAACTATGTTTGCCACCACTTGTTTGATCACGATTAAGAAAATCTGGGGCCGTGTCAATGACACTATCCTTAGATTTGTCCTAAGACATATCTTAGCACATAATTTAGGATAATCTGAGGACTATCCTAGGTCATATCTAATACTGTAAAACAAAGCTATATTAGGACTATCTTTACTAGGATGGTCTTATGATTGTCCTAACATAATAAACAAAGCAATAATTGCATGTAGATGAAATTTACAGTCAATGTATTTAATATTTGGCGATATCTTCTAAGCAAAAAATACATGTACATAAAATTAATTTAATTAAATAAAATTTATATTGAAAATAAAATATGACTTTAAAAAATAATTATTATAAAAGTTGAATGATAACTTTTTTGTATTTCTAATATTTCATTTAAAGAATTAAAAACTTTTCAACAATGTATAAGGGAAATATATTCAATTTAAAGTGTCACCGTGTCACACAGCCGTTCCTAAACAGCGGCCATGTTTGTTCAATTTAGGACATCCTAACGATATCCTAACTTATGACTATCGTAGGATAATCTTAGGACACCATTTTGGTTGTCCTAACTTTAGGACAATATTTAGGAGATATCTTAACTTGAGACACTTTCATTGACCCGACTTAGGACTAAGATATATCCTAAGACCATCCTAGGATATATCTTAGTCCTAAGACGGCTTTGCTGACATGGCCCCTGAATTTTTACCATGAGAGTAAAAATGTTCAGGAAAAATAAGTGTAAGAGTATGTTTCGACGACAGGAATGACTTTTTTCTTGCTTGTTAGTTTTGAAAAGTACATGAATTTGATAACACAATAGACAAATGCAAATTTCTTAGTTCAAATATAATACTTTAAAGTAAGAAGAATTTCGTAGCTAAGCCTATGCAAATAAATATATAATCTATTGCAGATGAACGTGACTGATGATCGATTTATCATTAGCACCATTCGTCGTTTTCCTGTTTCTCCAACACAATTTCGTCCATCTGATTGAACTGCCATAGGGGGATCATTTTTTCTTAAATTATTTCAGGGAGTTGTAGTGATGGAATTGAAGAACAAAATACGCTTTACCCCCACCCCCTTTTCTCCTGATAAGACCAATTATTTACGAAAGTCGATTTATTTCTACAATGTACACAATTAAGAGGAACTAAAGTTTTTATGACTTTGTCAATAGAGCATATAATTTTGGTCGTTTACATAGGACAATAAAATGGCCTTGAGATATGTATGTATGTTTGAAACGATACATTTAATTAAATGTTTCTAAATAGTAGTCACCCTTGGTAATAAAAAAGTTACTTAGAATATACAAATTGTTTTATATTAATTGTTGATATGATGACTCGAAATTCTTTTAGTTTCACTGTTTGTTAACTTTGATTACTTACAAATGTTTCCTGCAACAGTTTGGAGAAAATTGTACGTTTCAATAAAGATTTATGTAAAAAAAACACACTTTGCAATTCAATGAACTTTTAAGTGCTTTTTGTGTCTAAAATGTTTGCATGATTTACACTTTCCACATATACATGTAGCCGGTGTTGCTTTCCTATTAATTGTTAGATAAATATATTGTGTTTTTAATTCTTTTACTTTCTTTGTGTTTACATTTTGCCATTTTACGAAAATATATCAAGATTCAACTACAAGTACATGTATAATAAACTATTATCATAGGACTACAATAAAAGTCAATAATAATCATTGCATTTCAAAAATCAACTACTGAGCTAAAACATGTGCTAGTATGAATATGCTACGAGAAAGGACATATTATCTAGATATCCATCGATCTTTCTCCTGTCTGGTGTCAGTATTTTATCTTATGTGTAAGTTCCATATTTTAATTACTGATTCCAGGTCCTGATTTTATATGGTAGCTCTGTATCCGGATTTTATATACTAGATATCTAGTCCGCATAGCGTCTTGATTTTATTGACGATCTAAGATGCCATTTGTATACACATTTAATTTTATCCATTGTGTAATCGAGTGTCTCTGATTTTGTCAATTACTGCAGAAATTATGCTAATTTGGTTGATTTCGGAAATCCTACTCTGAAACCCTTGTATTAATTTAATCCCCCTCCATCAAATATATATCAAGGTAGCACATGAAGGACTATAAGAAGAATAAGAATAAGAATATGTACTATTTCAATCAATGGGCCCACTATAGGGGCAAAAAATTGCATACATTGATTATTGTCATTGGAGGCAATTATACATATATATATATATATATACATATATATATATATATATATATATATTTGGATATATGAAACTAATTGAAAATAATTTAAAACTTAGCCAAACCATGGATAATGTTCTACAGAAGAAGAAGATCACAAACAGTAAAAGACAATCTAAAAATCTCAAACGTATATTATCATCTTCAAAGTTTGATTCTATTGAAACGACAGTATCCGTACAGTGATAAAAGATGTAAAACATGCCCCGATATTGTTAATTCGTGTGAATTTACTTTCAAAAACGGTAAACACTTTAAACTTAAACAAAATATTTCATGTAAAACAAAAAATGTGATATATTCTATTATATGTAAAAACTTTGATGAATTTTATGTCGGGGAAACACGAATGGAATTGAAGGCTAGAATGACTTTACATCGACAGCAGACGAATAATCCCGAACTTACAATACTGCGTGCCAATGAACATTTCCGTCAATGTTCGGGAGGATATTTCCGTATTTTCCCGTTATATAAAGTTTACGGCGGAGATTCTTTAAGGGGAGAAAAGGAAAAACTGTTAATAAATCTTTTAAAGCCGGGTTTAAATGATAAATGATGTAGAATTGTTTCCCGAAAATGTTCCCGCATTTATAGTTATATCGTCACTCTATTGTTGACGTCTTTATATTATTTACTAATATGAAAAACATTTGAATTATTTATTGTACCTGATGATCTATATATATATAAATACAATGTTTCTTGTCGGGTTCAAAGCCTTAATTTTTTTTTTATTAAAAATATAAACATAAAGAGAAAAAATATTTCAGTTTCATAAACCCTGTTTCAGTTTTCTTGTCTCAAGGCACTCTATTATATATTTTCCAAAATATTAATTATTGAACGATCCTCATTGGTAAAAAAATAATAGAATTTTGATATATCTGACATATTATTGAAATTAGAACATAATTCTGAAATTTTCTGATAAGAAATCTTTCTACTATTATTATATATGGGACAATCGATTAAAAAATTATATTTATCCTAAATTTTTTGTGTTATGCACAGTTTACATAATCGTTCTTCGGTTTCCAAGTTTTTATATCTACCAATTTCAATCATAAGAGGATATGCACTAATTCTGATTTTACAAATTGCCTGTCTTATTTTGAAATCATTAAGAAATGTATATTTTTCTCTAATAACATGTTCTTTGAATGTAAAATATGTACGGAGTTTTCCCTTTTTGTCTTCATTTATGCATTTTTTTTTTAAATTATACCAATAACAAAGAAAACTATCACATTTTTGTTTCACATTGTTACATAGAGTGCCTACATAGATATTAACATTTGATATATTCATCTTATTTAATATTAGTAATATAGTAGAATACCATGTATTTGTTTAACATAAATTCAATTCCTTATTACAAACAAAAGCATCATAAAGTAAACCTTCTGATAAATTATTAGGCCTGTGAAAATACTTCAACATTGACAGAATTACTGAGCAATAATTAGGGTATCGTTCAAATTCTGACATAACTGCAATGTTTCTTGCTTTTCGATTAACACCAAGAATATATTTCATAAATCTATTGTG
>MJUT01037674.1:22853-33384 GCA_002080005.1 Gigantidas platifrons
TCTATATCCAATATCCAGGTTCGTCTGCTTCGAATCGGAAACGGAAAGGAATCCCAGGATGCAATTTTGTGAGGAATCAACGAGAGGGTTTTACTAAAATAATACGCAACATCCCGGTTACTACGGATAAATTAATTGATGAAATAGTCGTACATTTTGTTATCCTAGATAGTCGAAAGGAAACAAACAACAACACCTTAATATGGCAGTAATTGGTAACAGTTTTATATATCAATAGATAGATAACTAGATAGTGTATCTACAATTAGCTAGAACTAAGTCAAGTTTGTCTTAGTTTCGGATGTCTAATGGTTGCCGAATTATGTATATGGCAACAACTAGATAAATAGATAATATCCATATTTACATTGATAGAATTCCAAAATCGCACTGGGAAACAGAGGCAACTGATGTTGTTCGTTTGAAAAGCAAGACACCCTCGAAAACAGAGGTGCTTGTAATTGACTTGAAGCTTGATATAACGCAGCGAATTATGCCAAACTGACTGAGCAACTGAGATAAACTCAGATTGTCAATGTAGGGCTGCTCCGTTAGTCTGTACCAACACTGCAATACACTAATCTTATGTTTACAGTTGTTTTGTCTTTTATGTATCAATAGACTGTGAGGCTACGAAGTTACTGATATTTTCCAATTTAATGGCAATTTGAATTTAGCTCCTTAAACAAGAAAATGCTGACAAAATCGTAAAATCTATCAGTAACCATGTGTTTTATGTCATCTGTGTTACTTGTAAGCGACTTCACCGGAAGATGTTAGATTTCAAATGTCAAAGTCCATTGATGGATGTCTTATGTATTTATTCCGGAAAAATATAGGTAGAAAACAATACGGGAATGTTTACGTTTGTTATGCACCAAGTGCTGTATGAATACATATATTCACTAAGAATGATGTTTGTAATTTCGTCGTCAATACGCATGAGCGAATTAAAATGTATCGTGAATTTTATCATTTTATTATATATATAGCCAATGAAGGACGTCATATTAGAATATGTAATAATTCTAAGTCCTTATGCATATTGATCTGGATAAGTCAAACCTTTACAACCATTTAGCGATTGATGAGCTAGGACAAACGTTTCTATGTCTCCTGTAATTGTAATTTATAAATAAACTGCTACCAATACTATATAAATGCACCCTGCTCTCTAAAAGTGCTTACACAGCTTTTATATCCGGATATCTCCCGTAACACTCACCATTCCGAAGAACGTAAGACGCCACTGCATTATTGAATCTTAGCCGGCATTTTTTCATTGATCCAACATTTTTTGCATACCTCCAGTTAATCCTGGGCAGAATTTGCGAGAAAATTATTACAGAATTCAGTAATTTCTTCTTTTTTTTTTTTCCTGAACACACATATATGTCCCTTTGTGAGGTGATAACCACTGTTTTTCCCCTACCTAACTGGTCGGTCTTGGAGGATGGGACACATATCTCCACCCTATCAGGAAACATAGTGATATCTATTTAAGTCTTATAAAATGTTCAGCTTTACTTTGAGAGTCCTTTGTAATCTCGCCCATCCTGAAGAGTCCATCAAAACGTTATAGAAAATGCCACAGAAAACAGTTTCGATTCGTAAACTGACTTACATACAGCTGGAGTATCTTTAATAATGTTTGCTAATTAATCCCAAGATATGGGCATTCTCACATCTTTGCTAGGTCTTGACATTTTGAAACCCTCTAGCATTTTCACAATCACACATTTCTGTGTCACATCTTCAAATTTATTAAGTTTATTGGAAAAGCTTATGTCTGCAACATATGATCTCACAGTTGCATAAGAATATCCCATATTACTCATATAAGCTAAGTAATAGGAAAATTCAGTTGCCACTATCGGCCAAACATATTTTAATGAAAATTCATTTCTAAAATTTGTGAAAGAGTCCAATCCTCTTTGATAAACAGAAATAGTGTTTAGAGAAACAGAATTATGCACAAGTCTTCAGACTTGAAATTAAGCTCCAGAATGTCGAAGGATTTTTTTTCTGGGCCTATTGAAGCTCTAGGCGCTAACCTGCGAAATCTGTGAAACTGAAAACGAGAAAAGGAATCTGCTATTTCCTTTTTCGATACCCGTTACATGTTCCGCCTTAAATTGAATATTGCTTTGCATAGTAGCTAAAACTAATGGCATAATCAGTTGCATAACACGTTTTGACTTTGAAGTTCGTTTATTGATTATTGAAACTAAAGCAGAATTGTCGGTTCTAAATAAAACCTTTTTATTTTGATAATTAGGTCCCCAAATAAACAATGTGATAAGTATTGGAACAAGTTCTAGAAACGTGATATCCCTCATAACGTCCGGTCTTCTCCATTGGTATTGCTACATTAACTGTGCCCATTTCCCTTGTGCATAAGCGCCATACCGAAGATAATGACACCCCGTGCTATCTGCAAGCAGCTCAATGTTTCGTTACTTACCCATTCTTTTTCTGGGAAATAAACAACCCCATTAAAATTTTCTATAAATTGAAGCCACAATTGGGCATCGTCTTTCATTTCATTGTTTATTTTAACTTTGTAGTACGGCTTTTTAACCTTAATAGATGCCAAACTGTCATAAAAGAGCCTAATAAATATTCTGGACGAGGGTAGAGATTTAGAGCGAAAGGCAATTAAACTAGTTAGGGATTCCAAATGTTAAGCTTTCACCTTTTTGTTTACGAATTATGGGTAGTAGCATTGACCTAAGCTTGTCGATCTATTCTTGTGGAATACGGATCATAATTAAAAGTGTATCGATCTCAAACCCCAAAAATTGAAGAACAGTAGTTGGTCCTGTCGTTTTATTTTCTACCAATGGAACCCCAATACATTTTTTTTTCTAATGAGATAAAACCCTCCATCAGTAATTGACAGTCTGACGGGAAACTACTCCCAGCAAAGAAAACATTGTCTAAATAATGAACAATCCTGTTAAATCCTGTTTCTTTTACAACACCCCATGGCAAAAAACTAGAAAATTTCTCAAACAAGGAGCACGACAATGAACAGTCCATTGGGAGGCATTTGTCAATATAGAACTTTCCATCAAAATAAATACCTTAAAGGTCAAAATCTAAAGGCGAGACAATAAGCAGACGGAAAGCCGATTGTATATCAATTTTTCCACAAAGGGCCCTTTTCCTAAGTTTGAAATCATTGTAATTACTTTGTCAAATGATAAATATTGGACGAGACACAATTCAGAGTTTATTAAGTCATTAACACTATTTCCCAGTGGATGCGACAAATTTGTAATTAACCGCCAAGTCCAGTCATCCTTCGGTGTTAATCCTATGGGAGACACCCTCATATTAGAAATGGGTTTTTTTTGGTGAAGGAGTCCAGCAGCCTACCCATTTTTACCTCTTTCATGAGTTTATTTAATGTGTTGTATTTCTTGTATTCAGCAGATAATACATTTCTTGACATAACAGAAATGCGGGGACCATTGTATTGAAATATATAGCCATTCTTAAACCTGTTTACTAATTCTGGTTTTACATCTTCCAATGGATAATGTTTAATCAAAAGACCGTTACAGTTGATTGGACTATTTCCTTTGTCCCATAATCGGGCTAGTAAATCGTGGTCTTGATGAGACGCCATACCGGTTATTGTTAACATGTCCTGGGGTAATCTGTCTTGAAAATATGTTAATATTAAAAAGAGAATAACCTTGTCTTCTATTTTTATCATTTTCAAATTGGGGTCTCTGACATCGTTTGTTAAAGCGGTCTTTGTGAACAGAGCAAAATACACCAATGATAGTAATAAAGGCGTCAGTCCACATTTCAAGATTGTTGATCTTTTGTTTCCTGATTTGTTGGATTACTAGCTCCTCATTAACAACAGATACCGTCTGTTCCCCGTTCTTTTACTGATTTTTTTCCAATAAATTACTCATTTTGACATATTCACCCTTTGTAATTTTTTCTTTAACATGGTGTGAAATGCCGAAACCCACTGGATTTTCTATACTATCTTCTGGTTGAGGGGATATTGGGTTAGTGAATACAGTGTCAACGCTAATGCTTGTTACAAAAACCGGTTCATGAGGACTACCCTAATCTTCTATAGCAAAGACCTCACATACTGACGCCTCAACAGTAACGTATGCCTGCTTTGAACCACTGGGGTTGGCTTCGTCCTGAAATTGCCGTGATTTCCCTTTGGGTCGCTTTTTATTTTTGGAATATACAACAGACGCCCTTGACAGTTTCGCACATTCTCTGACTACGGCAGAGGCAAATCTTTTTCTTGTAGATATTGCTCTGAGCATTTTCTTTCACAAGTAGGAAATTCAAAATTCGCAGGAGATCGACAAATGATGACATTCGATCAAATCGGATTTCGAAATTTGTTTTCTCTATATCCAATTTTCAGGTTCGTCTGCTTCTAGTCGGAGACTGAAAGGAATCCCAGGATGCAATTTCGTGGAGAATCAACGAGAGGGGTATGCTAAAATAATACGCAATATTCCGGTTACTACTGATAAATTAATTCATGAAATAGTCATAAATTTTGTTAATTTAAATTTCCGCTATATAGATGATGTCCTATCACTAAATAAATTGATGATTTGGTCTATTGCACCTATGCAATTCAGCATGATATCAAGCATACCACAAATACAGCAAATTATACTCCATACTCCAACTACACCTATCTCTCAGTTGATCCAACATTCCTGGGCCCGTAGTTCCTATTATGATTTACTTGATATAGGGTTACTACTGGCGATGAAGCAGCTACTGAATCAATTGTTTCTAGTGGCTACGATCAAGTCATATATTGGAAAGTTTTACGGTCACCACCATGACTTGATTAACCGTTACAGAATAGATGTGTTACTACTGACTACGAATATGTTGTGTTTGTTGTTCATGACTATCACCGGGTTGGTAGCAAGAGTAACACGATGAGTGCATTATATGGATCAGGAACTGTTTATCCTCGCGCAGCATCAGTTTTAGATAGGTGCTTCTTGCTCGTTCTTTTGTTTTCTGTACACTGTCATTGTATGTTCTTTTTCTTACATTGCAATGTATTTTCTTCTTCGATTTATGGAATTAAAGTTATTCCTTTTGTATCTTCAAAATGTCCGACATTTATATTCCTTCTTGTAATAGGTGTTGAATAGTTTTTGAATTATTCACCTTTTTAATGCATTTCTCTGACCTCATATTATTGTTTTGACAGTTGATTATTTTTAAAAATCCGCAGTGCAATGTATATTCTTTGTTCTTGTGTATATGCACTTTAGTTTGTATCATTTTATGCATGAAAACGTTATTTGAACATTGTTTGATTAATAGGAATAGAACCCATGCTGCATTTGTCTACGACTTCTGTCTAACAACCTTGCTACGGTGATTATGTTCCAGACCAAATGCGTATTTGGACCATACGCGTATGGTCCGGACCAAATTGACTCTTGACAATGTATGTGCAGAACTGACGAGTACATGCACTTTTAGAGAATAGCCTCGCAATAAAATTAACACATTACGAGTCGATTTCAAGTAAGTAAAAATATGACTGGACTTAGCTGACAATATAAAGAACTTGAAATAACGAAATATAAGCATGAATCGATGGGACGTATGCCAATACAAGTTTTTCATTTTAATTGCGGTATTTGCTATCTATTTCGGCTTTGTAGCTATAAAAAATGTTAAAAAAAATATAAAATAAAAACGCGTGTTCTTATGGAATTGTATTAGGTAAAATAATACACTCTTACGGATCTCGTTTATTACATTTTTTAAATCTACGCTTATATTATAATCTCCATTACGTAATAATGGAATATAGATTTATATATGTTCTGAATCGACGTCATCCTCGAATAAGTGTCTGAAATGTATGAAATATTAAAACGCAAGTAATTAAATAAAGTACAAAAATGTTTCAGTCATTATTCTACTATGAATAGTATTAATATAAAAATTAACAGATAGCCTGAACTTCTGGACAATTGGAGATGACACGATGCTGCCCAACCAGATTCCTTATACATCCTTTAATGCAAAATCTGCCGCATACCCACTCGCATACTCCCGCAGAGGTTTCAGTCTCACCTAACATCGGAGGGGTCCCAAAAGTGCCCCTAATCAGGAAAGACAAAAGACATTAATCTGCATATAACGTACATGTCTATCACATGCAAGTTATCGAACACATAATACCTAGCATACAATTACGGCCCTCTGTGTAGGGAAACATCCAGATTTGTCAACCTGAGGGGGAAAACAACCCCCCGAGGGTCGTAATTGTTTTATTATATTTTTGCCAATGTTGACCACCTAACATCTTTTTTTAGTGTGTTGTTTCTTGTTTTTTACTTGTTTTAGTCTGATATATATATATTCTTCAAACAAAACACAATTGAAGTGCTGGTTATCTTTTTTTTATTGTGTTGTTTCTTGTTTTTTTACTTGTTTAGTTCTAATTCCCACTTACCATCAATGAGTTTGCCTTAAAATGAGCAAACGTTTTCAAGTCGACACTATTGTTGTGGTGTAAATTTGATCAAAATTACATATTTGTATTTTAAATGTTTTTAGTATAAATTGGATTATTTAGAGAACTTAAATTTAATTCAGTAACAATAGGTGTTCATTGTCAAAGCGCTTGTTTCAAGTCAAATGTGTCAAATTAAGGAGATTAAGTTTTAATTACTCGGTTTTTGTTAATTTCACATCTATTGTTATAATTGGCACTTAATCCGATATGTTTCAACATTTCATTTCATGAGTTACAACAAGTCGTTGTCATGAACAATTGTATAAATTCAGACCCGAAATAGTGAAAAATTAATTAGGAAACCTGATCGATTAGTGTAAGGACATCGTATATTGTGTATGTTTTATTGTTATACTGGACTTACCGTCATTGTTATTGTGGACTACCATATGTGAACATTGTTTATTTGTTTTGTAAATTATTATTTAGATCCATTACTGGAACTGGAACATTGATCTGAAACCAGTGTTATTATTATATCTACCAGCTAGTTTTCCCCACATGTACATTTGCTACACGTCACTATCCTCCTATAATTCCCCTAGACATTCGGAAAGGTATCAAACCATCGCACCTATTGCATAATATATCAACCCCACAGCAAAAAAAAAGCGAATTAGCTACTTCATTTAGAACAGAAAAAACAAGCGTTAGACTCTGAGGTACTGTTTGTACGCTAGTCCGATGTATCTCACTTGCAAAATACATTTTCTGATCTATATCAAGATACATCAAGAGCAGCAGCTTCATCCAAGACAAACTTGTTTGTTTGCTATTTCGATCCATCATAAAACAGGCAGACAGCAACCTGTCCCACAAAGATCTAGCATCACCTGCTTCCGACAGTTATATGTGAAAATGAAATGTAAATGTGGACGTAAAGTAAACATAACATTCTAATTTCATATATTCATTGGTTTGGAGAAAAATGTCGTATTATCTGACAAATCATGGTCAACATGTCCAAGTAATGTTATGTATTATACCAGATCATAGTCTATACAAACATTAGCGATGGTCATCTTGTTCCTTTACATATGCATTTTTGCTGCTAACATACTTAGTATAGCAATTGACTACGAAACTCCGGCTACATTGCCAGGTTGTTAATGATTTACCTTATGCTCTTTAGCATTTTCTTTCCTTGCTAAAATCAAAATTACATGCATTTTAATTCTTACTTTTTCATTTCTTGTTTTGTACACATATCTGAAAATAGTATTTCTAGTTTCTTGATTTATTCTTATTTTCAGTTATGCAATCTAACTAAACTTATGAGTGGAATTTTTTTTGAATTAGACAGCGCTACATGATTTGAGTGCGACCATCGCCATATCCGAATGCATACATTTGAATCTTTCTTCAAAGCGTACCACCGTATGGTGTGTGACACATTAGAATGTGTTGGGAGTTTAAATATGGATTGGCGGAATATAATAGATATACGACAATTTTACCCCTCGCTACTGCTCCAAACAACTATGGCTTTATTGAGTTATTTCTGAGATTCGCACAGGAGACTGATATATCTACCGTGATATTTACTACATTTCAGATGTGAAAACTCGGACCTTACATGTAAAGTTGTAAAGTCTGAGAGAATTATCAGTTGTATTTACGCTTACATTGTAGATTTAAGTTAATAGTGTTGTCAGAGATTTCGACAAAAACGATTTCACACACAAAAATACTATTCGACAAACACTGACGGTGTGCAAAGCCAAAGTCATGCTTTCTCATAAAATATCATTGACATTATCAAAATTGTATCCCCTGTCATCTAAAACAACCGTGATCCTTTTCATTGATTAAAAACGAAACGTTTATAAAGCTAAGGCCTTATAACTGCCACGGTCAATTAACACGCTCAACACTTATTCAATTTACTTTAAACAGCAATCACTCACTTGTTCGATCTATTGTAACGAGGGAATCATCGTAAAACACTTACCTCTTTGATCAGGATCACAGACATTCCTTGGATATCATGTTGCACATGGACAGTGGACAGGAAGTAAACAGGTATTGTTTTATTCAAATGTCTGGAATGGGAACGAAGCATTGCAGCTTGGATATAGTTGTTTTTTTCTGGATCTTCAAATAAATTACCATGTGATATATGATTCAATTAAAAAGTATATGGAGATATACATATATAAGTTATATCTAAATCAAAAGATTAGCAAGCACAAATATGCAGATGTCTTTCAGAGCAAGCGATCAAAAGATCCAAATGAGGATAGACGAAATGAAATAAGTTTAATTATACCTGAGAGAGATGAATCTTAGTTTGAATTATAATTAGAAATATGTTAATTTAAGGTACGGTACACTGCGTATTTTTCTTATGACAAAATCTGTTACTTCAACGTAAGACGTTTGCTTATCAAAACGAAAGAACTAATCTATAAAAGTCAGAGTTTGTAGCAGATCTTAGCACCGATATCAATATGTTCGTTGTATTTTATACGAACATAATAATTTTCATGTAAAAAAATCATACATGATATGGCGTCCTTGTATTATTATCTGAAAGGAATGTTGTATGACAACTACTTATTATTACGAAATCCACTAACCTTGACGTTGACAGTCGGTGTTGCTCATCTGATAAGTCATTGTGTTGTGCATCCTCGTTCTTTTGTTTGTGCCAAATGTTACCTGTTTGTCTGTTTTGTTCATTCTTGTTTGCTGTTTCCTCTCACATTTATTGACCGATAGTGTCCAGATTGGTTGCATTTTCGTGTAAACAGCATAAAATAGTAGACTACTAACAAATTGTAGAATAAATTAGTACCCAGAATGTGTCAAAGTCAATGTTGGTAGAAGTATTTGTGTCTTGTAAATAAATATGTAAAGAGGTACAACTAGCATATTGTTTTACTACCTTCATGTAAAAAACATATAAAACGAGTCAGAAATTATAGATGGCTGTTCCGACAATGCGCATGTGCGAAGTACAGTAGAGTATGCAGACATCAAATTAGAATGTCTTTTATTATATTCCGGTCCATCTTGATATACAAGTGTAATAATAATGTCTTCTTGGTATTTTGAGTTCATGAAAACTATACTAGGCAAAACCGAAACGTTACACCTCTTTCAATTTCACAACATTTTTAATACAAACACTATTTTATGATAAATTATTGTGTTCAAGTCTTTATGTCGTTATGAACATAGACATGTGCACAAAATTCATTTCAGTTCAACTTTAACTGTAAGGAAGCGCCACAAAACAGAACACCCTAAAAGCCTCAATAACAGTTTAATAGCGTGTGTCCTCTTCTTGCACTGAAGACAGCTAGACACATACGGCGCATTGATCTGATCAGACGCATGACAAATGCATGTGAAATGTTCTTCCACGCATCTGTGAGTGCCCTTTGAAAATAATCAACAGATTCAGGAGGATTAACTTGTCTACGGACGCGTCTTCCAAACTCATCCCACAAATGCTTGATGGGATTCAAGTCTGGTGATAATGCCGGCCAAGGTTGAGTGCGAAAGTGGTTATCATTAAGGAGGTTCATGGAAACAAGTAAAATATGGCAGCTAGCGTTATCTTTCTGAAAAAACATGATTGAGGTGATGTGTTCGAATAAACGGGAGTACAATTGGAGCCAAGATTTCGTCACGATAATGCGTGTCATTTTTAGTTTTCAACCACTATTTGAAGGTTAGTCTCTCCAACATGCCTTATTATGTAACAGTGTATTCTTTCCACCTGTATATTCTTTATTTTTGATAAAACACACTACCGTAGAAAATCCACGACATAAATACACTAGTGTATTTCTTCTCAGGTAATAAACACACTAGTGCAAGGTAGAAATATACTAGGGTATTTACGTACGCGGACATTCTACACACCGGAAAGAAAGTACGCTTACAATTCCAACCCATACCATTACACCACCGCCTCCAAATTGGTCTGTTTCCTTTACACAAACATCAGTGAACCGTTCTCTACGACGA
>MJUT01037677.1:5687-24879 GCA_002080005.1 Gigantidas platifrons
ATGTTTGTTTATTTTGAGAAAATATAGAGTGCTCTCCCTTGTTAGTAACTAAGGTCAATACAAATTAATTCCCTTTTGACCAACGTCGAATAACGTTTTACATGAGTATTTATTACTGTTCTGGTAACATTTAAAGAGACTGTCTATATATTTTAATATGAAATGCATTTAAAATACTACCAAGAAACGGATGTATATCGATAAATCGACAATTTACTTCAACAATGGAAAGCAATTTTTGGCGGAAAAGTGCGTGTAGCGTGTCCTACCAAGTATAGGTAAGATAGAAAAATCTTTTTCACATAAATTAACGAACTACTTTATCCAAGAGGTGAGAAATTAGAATATGTTGGTAAAAGACCATTAAATTTAGGACAAAAAAGATCTTAAATATATTAATGATCTTCGTAGGAGAACAGAATAAATACAATGTAGTTCATCATTTTTTTTTGGAATCAAATATTGAAAATTAAATAATTATATAAGATGGAATGAATTGTGTATGTACTGAATTAATTACTAGTTTGACCTACTAGTTGTACCAGTAGCTCGCCTATGTTCTCAACTATGTAAGTTTGTCTCAATGACTCAACAATAGTTGCTCAGTCATATCTTTTACGAATGAGATTTTTCAAGAATTGTATATGTTTTGATGTGTCAGATTTTAACATTTTAGATTCTTTAATTACTTCGCCATAAAACATGATGGGAAATACCCTTTTTGATCAGATGTCTGCATGTAGAATTCCACAAGATCTTCATATCGATAGTCCACCAGCAGAGGCATTGACTCAGGTTGGTTTGGCTTTATGGTGCTTAACGCCGCTTTCAACAATATTTCAGTTATATCGAACCGGTCAGTTTTATTGGTGGAGGATCGCCGACCTGTTGCAAGTCACTGGCAAACTTTATCACATAATGTTGTATAGAGTACATCTCGCCATGAACGAGGTTTGAACTCACAACTTTAGTGGTGATAGTCACAGATTGCGCAGGTAGTTGTAAATCCAGCTAACATGCGATCACGACCACGACGACCCCGTTAATGACTCAGTGATAGCAATGAAAACGTAAATATCTACCTTAGTGTTTACCTGTAAGACCTGTTTATGAACATAACGTACTCGATGAATTATATACTGTGGTAATTATATAGCAACCCTGTAATCTGATTGCAATTTAATGGTAACTCACGGGTGATGACGGTCCAATGCTTACCACTCAACACCCACTTGAAAGAAAATTCCTCTTATTCATGAATATTATATCTCGTATCTGATTAGTTCCATTAGTTTTTCACCACTTGACTTATTTGTACTGATATTACATCATAACGAGCCAGACAATTACTTTACACTTTGATACTTTATTTGGATAGTCTTCTAAAAACATGGTTTCATATCAAAAATCATTATTTTTGTGGCCTATCGTCCAATAATAAAATATGAGTATTGATTTTTCTTTTTCTTTCTTTTCTTTTCTTTTTTATTTTTGTTAATGTTTCATTTTTGCATTTTTGTTATTTAGAAAATCATTTAACTGGTAGACCAGGAACGATACAACTCAGAAACTAGTAAGTCGATGTTCAGTGAAGAGAATCGAACAATGATAAGGCGCATATTTCCTATTACGGATGTTTTGGTGAATCTTTTGTATTTTGTTTATTCATCGTCGTTGATTGGACGTTTCAAATGTGACCAATATTTAACCTTCATGGTATCTTCAAACTTTTCGTACACCGTATTATTCAGCGGTAGTGATGTTGTTTATACCCGGAGAAAACTACCGACCTGTCGCAAGTCACTGACAATAATGTTGTATCGAGTACACCTCGCCATGAACCGGGGTCGAACTCACAACTTTTGTGGTGATAGGCACTGATTGCACATGTAGGCAAGGCCATATTTAGATGAAGAGAGGCCCTAGGCTTTTCCACAAGTGAGGCCCCTCCAAAAGTCATCACCGTTTGTGACCAGATGAATTAAGATGGAAGAGTATTTTAAACAAAATTCAGTGAAGCCGATTATATACCTACAAAGCGTGGGATCAGCAGGTGTGATCAGTAGCGACAATTAAGCCAGCAGCTCTCTTTACATCTGTTGGAAGGACATTTCTTGCGCCACGATGTCGAAACAAATGTGATGTTTATTAACACCTTATTAGCTTACTTGATCCAGAGGGTCATGCAATGTATAACCATCACATGACCATCGTTGCCCGTAAGCTTTTTACATTTTAATCTTCTCTAAAACCACCATGCCAATCAGAACCAACTTGGTAGGAATGTTAAATAGATAGTTCCCTATATAGTTTATGTTTAATGCTGATCAGAAGTACACAAAAGAAACAAGAGGTCCAAAGAGTATAAATTATTTATTGTTCATTTGTTTTTGATGAGGAATTTTTTAATGCATCCCTTCAGAAAATCCCTTTCAGAAACATACATAACGTCATTTTATAACAATTGCCGTTTTTGACATAAAAGGGGTCAAAGGGGGTAATAAAAAAAAACTGAACTTTTTAATTTTCATCCAATTTTAATGCATTTTTCTTTGCAAAGTGTACATCTTGATGAGTTATTGATGGACCTTAATCTTTTTTAA
Source organism: Gigantidas platifrons (assembly GCA_002080005.1). Classification (NCBI taxonomy): domain Eukaryota; kingdom Metazoa; phylum Mollusca; class Bivalvia; order Mytilida; family Modiolidae; genus Gigantidas; species Gigantidas platifrons. The sequence goes on from MJUT01037677.1 coordinate 8,291, forward strand.
CTATTTAGTTTCAAAAAGGGATCTAAAAGCGTCTCAAATTCGACATTTCGCATATTTGAAAGGTTTGTAGCATTTTTATTTTTCTTCTAATTTTGACCCAAAACTACTATTTGTACATGTACATGTCTATGTGTTGATGCGATGCTCGCCTGTAGGCTGTGCCTGATCCATATTACCAACAGTTCACTTCATTTAATAGTAACACGACGTGTGTCGTTTCTGGAACAGAAACTGCTTACCATTCCCAAATTTTAGTGGGGCTCGCATTTAGTTTCTCTGTTTTGTCGAAAATGTTTTTTTCTTTTTGGCAAATATATTGCCTGTCCTTCTTTCGATAGATGGCTTCTGAAAACCCCTTTGGTATGTTCAAAATGTTCTAATGCAAATTTACATCTTACCGAATATTTCTAGGTGTCATGTCTATAATTCCCCATGCAATAACAGACAGGAACACAAGCAGTTGTTCTGAAGATGGATTCCGGAATAACTATAGAAATATTTCTATGCCACATTTGTTATTGTCATGTCAGCAAAAAATAACTTTGTAATATTACTCTTATTCATTTTTATGAAAATTGTGGAAACCCTTAGAAATACTGGTAAACACAATATAGCAGTGCCAGCAACAACAGGAATGACATGTTTGCAACTTGGCTTTACTGCCACAACTCTTCACCACTGGGCGGGGATAATGGATGGTCGATATACACATGAACAGTTGGCAGAACTTTTTGATGGGGATGATCAGTTTGCCAGTGCAAGGGAGAGAATAAGAACAACAACATGTCTGGTTATTGATGAGATTAGCATGCTGTCAATGAAGGTGTTCGATATGGTAGAGTTTGTATGCAGACATGTCAAGCAGAACAACAACATATTTGGGAATATACAGGTAATAATTGTTCTTGAAGAATAATAGTCTTGAGTATAAAGATTATTTGGTTATAAATGATCTAATTCACAGAGCTATTCAGTTTCAGTGAAGGAAAACATGTTTGTATACATTTTATACTTAGGCAGTGTTTTTTTATCATTGTTTGCAATCGGTACACAAAAAGGTCTTATACTTAAGCATTCAGTATAATAATTATAATATTGGCGTCTTTTGACGGTTATAGGCGAAATATTTACCAGGTCTGAGTGACATATTACCCGATGCGAAACAGAGGGTAATATGGCACTCAGACCTGGCAAAGCTTTCACATATAACCGTTACAAGACCCTATTATAAAATAAATCTTTCTCATAGGATTCTATACAGATATATCATGTTTGGGAGGGGTATTTGCGAAAAATACCAGTCGAGACACGAACAATTTCGAGAGCAGAATGGCGAGAGAAATGTAGTCTCAAGACTGGTATTTTTCGCAAATACCTCTCCCAAACATGATATATATGTTTAATTACACCGAATATTACTTAGAACACTGGCTAAATAAATAATACCTTTTGTTTGTAGTTTTCAGGACCTAACATGATGTATCTATTTAATTCTACCCAATGATGTTACATAAAACGCACAATTGATAACGTCTTACAAATTTTGTTACAAGCGTCTCGGTGAAAGGTAAAAACGGCAAATACGATTTTGCAAATACCATGAAAAAAATTTAATCTTATGCAAATACACCTACATGAAGAAACCATTCTACAAATTCACAATCCAAGGTCAGAATTTGCAAAAAAAAATATCACGGCTATTAACCAATCACAATCCAGCATTCTTATATAAGGTGTAATTATATAGGAAACCATACACTCTGTCAACCCCCAAAATATACTCTAAAGGACTCCCATTAAATTCAAAATTTCCTTACAATATGTGCATGTTCATATCACATCTAGTCGCTTTCCAAATATGAAAAAAATCAGATGGCTGTAATTTTTAAAATTGCTATATTTTGTTTTTTTTTAATTAAATGAGTAAATTATATTTTACAGATACTTGGATGTGGTGACTTCAAACAACTGCCTCCAGTACCTAACCTTAGATGATGGAAAGTACAGTTTTGAAAGCGCAAAATTCAACTTAGTCTTTCCACACCATGTTAATCTTAATGAGGTAAATTTGTATTTATGCTTTATTACATCAAGTCAGAATTTTTTAGATTTATATACCAAACTTGAAGCAGTTGTCATAAAAGTGGGAGGCTTAGTGCACCTTAAAAGCTTTCTTTCGGTTTTGTCGGTGTTTGTGGACTTTCCATTTCCGGATACACCTTGGATACATATTGGCAGAATGTAGGTAGGATTTCATGGCATACAGTTATGGTCAGCATCAGTTGTTTTTTTTCCGGTGTTTGCTGGATCAGATCAACTATTGTCGTCAATGTGCCTCCATCTGTCGTTGTCTGTAATTTTTGTTTATGCAGGTGGCCGCCACCACAGAATATTGTATAACATCAAACCCTTTGGAAAAATGTTAACAGTTTTTCTCTGAAACCACTTAAGCATTTAAAGACAAACTTTGCAGGAATTTCTTGTGACAGTATTCTACGAACATTTTTGTATATATGTCAGGTATGCAAATCTCCTCTGGTGTTGAATTCCAAACATGCACTTCAACTCTCAATTTTCTCTTTCAGGTTGTGAGACAACACGAACATGCTTTAATTCTGGCGCGCAATGAACTTTGTGATGGATTGCCGTCAAAGAAAACTATAGACTTTTTAAAACGCTTACAGCGACCTTTAGATGTGTCAGAAGAAGAAGAAACGAGATCGTTTGGTACAAATTGTGACACACAATACATCAATCATGTAATGCTAGAAGATATGGAGGGAGATGTTGTTGTTTACAAATCGAAGGATGAAGGTAAATAAATATAATAATTCATCAAATGCTTGCTCAATCTGTCTTACAATGCAAATATACAGCTATATTATGGCTTTTAAATCTATTTGCAGTGGTCCACCAGAACAAGAAGCATAGGTGGATCCAGGGGCCGGGATGATGGATCCGAGCCCTCCCCACTTATCAGAACAGTTTATTAGGATTTTTGGTCTAATTTTGTATATTTTCCTTTCTTTTGAAATCTGCTGAAATGTTGTAGTTTCAAAGTTAATTTTTACATAGAATTCACTATGCAAAGGGAGATAACCAGTGTACGACCAATTTTTGACAAAACATGTCCTTGTATATTGGTGCCAATTTTTAGTTTCAATTTCAACATAACACAATTGGTACATTTTTTAAATCATATTTTATTTTAAAATAATGTCAAGTTTATTAAATATAATTATATTAATATTAAATTGATAAATGCATTAGTTAATTAACTAACGCAATTCTAAATTTTGAGGAAGGTAACTAATATCTGAATGTAGACACAAAAATTGTAAAAATGACACTTTTCATGAGTAAAAGTGTATCACTCTAGAATATGCTATGATATTTCTAAAAACTGCATTAGGTTGAAACTTCTGATGACATTTTATGGATAGTAGCTATATCTCTGACCCAGAGGTGTTTTAAGCTACATAGTATTATATATTTTGATGTGAAGGAATGTTATATATATAGTTGTGTAGTGTCCGTATATCACAGTATCATTTCAAATGAAAATAAAGTCAGCCTAACAGTTTTCATTTTTTGCAAAATGCGACACACAAAATCCCCACCTGATTGTGTTTTAGCCGTACAGCAATTTGGCTTACTAAATTTCCAGCTATTTAATGGTTCATCTTTACATGGAATGAATTGTTGAATTAAATGCAGTTTTGATTATTGGGGTCCTGGCCCCACTCGTTATTAGAATAGGAGCCCAAAAGGTTGAAAATTAAACATGATTAAAAAATAGGGTTATTGAGAGTAGAAATAAATTATATTAATAAAAAGCACACTGAGAAACAGGGCAAAAATCAGACATACTTAAAAATCATCCTTGTATTATATCTATACAAGGGTATCAAAGATTATTAGAAAGTGTTTACAATTGAAAGGATGTTGAATTATTTACTATGTCTCCCCTTCGAACAAAGGGAGACATATTGTTTTAGACAGATTTTTTCTTCCGCTTCTTCTGCTTCTTCAAAGGCGAAGCTTGTCCGGACCATAACTTTTTGTCTTTCCTGATAGGTCAATGATATTTGGAATGTGGGTGCATGACCATAAGGCGGTGTGTGGCGTACCATAATTACGTTTGTGTGGCCTTGACCTTTGACCTCAAGATCAAATAATTGTTTTTAAATAGTATTTTCTTGTCCGGGCCATATCATTTTTGTCTTTCGAGTTGTTGTACAGATGGCCGCATTAAGGGAAGAAATAAGTTATAGGTATCTAAAACAGTTCTTCCTAGTTTGCAATTTGCAACGGGTATTTCAACAAAATTTGAAAGTCCTGAAGCAGGTGAGATATAGGGTTTGGAGGAACTCCTTTCATATTTTTATGGAAATGTACATTTCTTGTTATTTATTTTTGTATCAGGTAATGTCAGTTTGCTGCGTGACAACATAGTTCCGAAGAACCTCCTCTTGAAAAAAGGTGCCAAAGTTATACTTGTAAAAAATATTACACAGGGCCTTTGTAATGACATGCAGGGTATTGTACACCATGCAGCTAAAGACAGCATTCCAATTATTAACTTTAATGGCAAACTTATTCCACTATCACCAGTACGTTTCGATGTTTATAATGTAAAGCAACAGAAAAATCTAGCTTGTAGGACACAATATCAAATAATTTTGGCCTTTGCTCTGACTGTACATAGAGCACAAGGGCAGACGCTGAACTATGTTGAAATAGACTGTTACTCCTTTTTGCGCCTGGTCAGATGGGTGTGGCAGTTGGGAGAGCAACCAGTACCACAGGCTTGAGAGCTTTGCATTTCAACAATGTAGCTGCAAACAAACAACACCTTGATATTGTTTATCAGTTTTTCACATAACTGAGCCTGTTGTCACTCTTCCTTCACAGAGCACTAGTCCTAGCCATCATCCTTGTCATTTAGATGTGATTGTTGTTGATGATTTACCAAGTTTAGAATCACCTTGGGATTTGCATGAATTTATTAATGAAAATAAGTCTGGAACATTTTTATCAGACGTATCTTACGATTGCTTCAGATCAAACCATTTGAAATGCCATGTTGACTTTCTTTATTACAATGTTGATACCATTGTCAATGAACATTTAAAAACTTCACAGCATTGGATAAATGCATATAAGAAATTAAGGACATTTATCTTATCCGATCAGCATATTTGGTCAATTCAAAAACTGTTTCAGGTTAGTAATGTAAATAAAATTCAAAATAAATTCTCGACAAAGTTAGTGTTTTGGCTAAGGGACAACGACGTAGACAAACAAACCAAAAAAGTTATGCTTAAGCAAACAGCAGAAACTGAAGCAGTAACTGATCATCCTGTAGAGCTCACTTCATCAAGTAAAAGCAAGATACGATATTTAGCTGGAGCTTGTGTGCATAAGATTGCAAAGCGAATACGTGAGTCAGTTATCAGAAAAATGGGTCAGTGCACAAAGAGAAGCAAATTGTCCATAGAGTTGGATTACAAAAAACAGGCTTTGCTGACGCAGTTCCGCATTAATGAACAAGACCTGTCTGACAATGTTGAAAGTATGGCTGAAATTAATTTCAAACAAGGACAGTCAAGAGGATGACTATTGTCAGTGATATTGTATTTGATTTTTTTTTTTGCTATAAATGCTGTTGTACAAAAGAAACTAAGTCCAGAACAAATTGATTTACATTTTGTAGAATTACATCATAAATGTAGATATGCAGTAGATAATGATGATGTAATGTTAGAAAGATGGATATCACTGTTTGAGATACAGAATGACGAGGAGATTGAAGACGAACTATTTTTAACATTAATAATGGAACTATATAAGGACATCATAGAACACTTCAGTCGAATTGCATTTGATGATTCTCTCAAAAATTTCAAGAAAAGTGTGCCAAGGAAAACTAAACAGGCATTGCGGACAAAAATACAAGCCTTAAGTGAAAGGCAAACCCCTTCTACTTCAAAACATTCAGAATCTAAAAGAAGCATTGAGGACGTTAGTCATGATAAAACTGAAGATGCATCCGTTGTTTTTTTTTGTTAAAAAAAAAAATTACATGTTTCAGAATTTGAAATATACATATGCAGTGTATGTAAGTCGAAATGTGAATGGCAATCTACAGAAATCAAAAACGAAAGTATTGCCTGTGATAAATGTAACTGTTGGTTCCACTACAAATGTGTTCATATTAAAGGAAATGAATCGTTTTTGAAGAAAGAAAGTACAAGTTGGTTTTGTTGTAGTTGTAGTAGAAAGGGTAAAGGAAAGGGAAAAGAATGGAAAAAGTAAAATAACCTTATATAATGTAAATCTGACACAGTTCAGCCAAGGTCAAGGTTAAAACTATAAGCAGCCACAAAACTAGTTTATAGCATTGAATGATGATTGTTTCATGTCCAGCGAGTAGCATTTCAGCCAATTTTAACCTCACTTTCAACAATATGTCAACTAATCTATGCAATAAGGATGGTGGTTAGAGACTTATCCAAACTGACATTGAGGGACCAATGATTGTTTCATGTCCAGCGAGTAGAATTTCAGCCAATTTTAACGTCACTTTCAACAATATTTCAACTAAGCTATGCAATAAGGATGGTAGTTAAAGACTTATCCAAACTGACATTGAGGGGTCAATGATTGCTTCATGTCCAGCGAGTGGTATTTCAGCCAATTTTAACGTCACTTTCAACATTATTTTAACTAATCTATGCAATAATGATGGTGGTTAGAGACTTATCCAAACTGACATTGAGGGACCAATGATTGTTTCATGTCCGGCGTGTAGTAATTGAGCCAATGAGGATGAATAAAGATATGGTTTAATTGATCCATAGCTGCATTTAAACTGACATTAAAAGATTGGCTATGTAAGGCCCAGCAAGCAGTATTTCAACTATTATATGCATTAAGGATGCATATGGTGGAATGATTGATAGTTGTTTAAAGCTCAACAACCAGACTCTGATTATTATTAACTGATGACTACGTAATTAACTCACCATAAGGTACGAGCGTAGACTCGATTATTATAAACTGATGACTACGTAATTAACTCACCATAAGGTACGAGCGTAGCCTCTGATTGTTATAAACTGATAACTATGTAATTAACTCACCATAAGGTACGAGCGTAGCCTCTGATTGTTATAAACTGATAACTATGTAATTAACTCACCATAAGGTACGGGCGTAGCCTCTGATTGTTATTAACTGATAACTACGTAATTAACTCACCATAAGGTACGAGCGTAGACTCTGATTGTTATAAACTGATGACTACGTCATTAACTCATCATAAGGTACGAGCGTAGCCTCTGATTGTTATAAACTGATGACTACGTAATTAACTCACCATAAGGTACGAGCGCAGCCTCTGATTGTTATAAACTGATAACTACGTAATTAACTCATCATAAGGTACGAGCGTTGACTCTGATTGTTATAAACTGATGACTACGTAATTAACTCACCATAAGGTACGAGCGTAGACTCTGATTATTATAAACTGATGACTACGTAATTAACTCACCATAAGGTACCTGCGTAGCCTCTGATTGTTATTAACTGATGACTATGTAATTAACTCATCATAAGGTACGAGCGTATACTCTGATTGTTATAAACTGATGACTATGTAATTAACTCACCATAAGGTACGAGCGTAGCCTCTGATTGTTTTAAACTGATGACTATGTAATTAACTCACCATAAGGTATCAGCGTAGACTCTGATTATTATAAACTGATGACTACGTAATTAACTCACCATACGGTACGAGCGTAGACTCTGATTGTTATAAACTGATGACTACGTAATTAACTCACCATAAGGTACGAGCGTAGTCTCTGATTGTTATAAACTGGTGACTACGTAATTAACTCACCATAAGGTACGAGTGTAGCCTCTGATTGTTATAAACTTATGACTATGTAATTAACTCGCCATAAGGTACGAGCGTAGCCTCTGATTGGTATAAACTGATGACTACGAATCAAGAAACAATGTATTCTTCTAACCGCTTTAATATCAATTAATCACACATGCAACGATCTAAATATATTAATGGTTTTCATGAGAGACAAATGCAGATTACGACAACAAATACAGATCACAACAACAAATACAGATCACAAAGACAAATACTGACCGCTCCAACAAAAATAAACTAGAACAACAAAAACAGATAATAACAACAAATACAGATCACAAGAACAAATACAGATCACAACAACAAATACAAATCACAACAACAAATACAGATCACAAAAACAAATACAGATCACAACAACAAATACAGATTACAACAACAAATACAGATCACAAATACAAATACTGACCGCTCCAACAAAAATAAACCAGTACAACAAACACATATAGCAACAACAAATACAGATCACAACAACAAATACAGATTACAACAACAAAGACAGATCACAACAACAAATACAGATTACAACAACAAAAATAAAATAGAAAAACAAATACAGATCACAACAACAAATACAGATTACAACAATAAATACAGATCACAACAACAAATAGAGATTACAACAACAAATACAGATCACAACAGCAAATACAGACTACAACAACAAATACAGATCACAGCAACAAATACAGATCACAACAACAAATACAGAATACAACAACAAATACAGATCACAACAACAAATACAGAATACAACAACAAAAATAAACTAGAAAAACAAATACAGATCACAACAACAATTACAGATCACAACAACAATTACAGATCACAACAACAAATACAGACCACAACAACAAATACAGATCACAACAACAATTACAGATCACAACAACAAATAGAGATTGCAACAACAAATAAAGATCACAACAATAAATAGAGATGACAACAACAAATACAGACCAGAACAACAAATATAGATAACAACTACAAATACAGATCACAACAAAAAATACAGATTACAGCAACAAATAAATACAACGTTATCTTAACAACAAATACAAATACACGTCACAGAACTCCTATACGAAGAACAAACGATGTCTTAACAACATTTATCTAACACCATGTTCGTTTTCCTTTGGAATTAATGAAAGTCATCTGCCTGATACAAGGTGTATAATACAAGATGTCGTATCACCACACTGTTGTGGTAAAATAATGGTGCGACGTTGCACGTGATCTTTTCTGCCGAACTACTTTTTCATGACGTTATATCATTGGAATGTGAGACAAAACACAGTAACGTGACAATGGCTAATGAACAGAAAAAATAACGTGACGTCATGCACAAAATGTGGTCTCCCTAAGAGTATAGCACACATTTTAATTCAGCCCTTTTTATTTGTTTAAAATTTAGTTTTATTGAAATGTTAGTTAAACTTATTACATACATAGTTTGTTGGTACAATACTTTATATTAGGTTTTGTCTGTTACGTGAACTAAACGCATCACAACTGGTCGCATTTGCGACTCGTAATGATACTGGTTCACACTACAGGCTCGAGTTGAAACACAGTATTGTACCAACACATTATGCATGTAAGTGGTATATGCATTTGTAAAGACGACATCATTCCACGTGCAAAAACAAATAACGGGTACAAATGATACAATTTTACAGAAGCCAAAAGCTTACTATTACTGGTACATGCAGACGATACAATGTTTACTACTAATACCAAGGATAAAAAAAAGTCTTTCAACAAGCTGAAATACCAAAAGTCTTCCAATATATATAAACGACAACATGATATTATGTATGACATACGACAAAATTGTATTAGCAATTAATGTAGATAAAATACCATTACAGTCGACGTAATTCTAAAAGTAAATACTGATGAAAAAATATATCCAATAATGCGAACAGAAGACGATAAATTTTTCAGCAGACGACAACATTCTACCAATCATTAACGATAACCAAATATATTATCAAGTACACGTGACGTTATGCTAAGAAAATATACACATCATCAATTTATAGTTTACACAACAAATACATACAATGTAGATCAATATGAAAATAACAAATACATGCAACGTTGATCAACCACAAACAACGAACACTAATGCTCCAGTTCTGAAATAAGAATAATGTCAATGGTAAACTATTATAAGTGCTAAGCTCCCTAGTGACCGTCCATATAATCATAGTCGGTCACGGGAGCTTAGAACATTTTGTGCGATGTTGCTGATCTATGACTTGAAACAGTCACTAAGTTTTTTCCAAGAACTATGTTTGACGGACTTTCTTGGAAGTTCTAAGGCTAAAGAAGTAATGACCACTATACAAAATTAAGTATCGCCCACTGACCTTCTGTAAAGTTACGTCGTTTCTTAACTGCTGTTTATCTATCGTCTGCATCGTTATTTTTATGAATGGAATTTTCCACTGGCCAGTAAAGTATTTTAATCGATTTCCATATATGGCTCTCTATCAATCGCTATATTTAGGAATGATTTTATTCAATCATAGGTCGTCAAATAAATGCAGCATCGTACAATATTTTTTCTAGTAGGTTATCTGGTTAGCTTTAGTTCATATACGACTAGTCCGATTGACTTTAGTTCATATACGACAAGTCCGGTTAGCTTTAGTTCATATACAACAAGTCCGGTTAGCTCTAATTCATATACGACAAGTCCGGCTAGCTTTAATTCATATAAGTGCGGTTAGCTCTAGTTTATATACGACAACTGCGGTTAGCTTTAGTTCATATACGACAATGTGGCTAGTTCTAGTTCATTTACGACAATGCGGTTAGCTTTAATTCATATACGACAATTCCGGTTAGCTTTAGTTCATATACGACAAGTGTGGTTAGCTCTAGTTCATATACGACAATGCGGTAAGCTCTAGTTCATTTAAAACAACTGCCGTTAGTTGCAGTTCATATGCGACCAGTGCCGTTAGCATAAGTTGATCTACGGCAAGTGTTGAAACAACAGAAGCAAGATGAGAGTAATTTGGAATATGCTTGTTGGTATTGGTTACTTGTGACTGTATAAATGATGATATTCACTGAAAAGATTACCATTTCGAGAGCAGATATAAATAAGATAGTTATTGAATTTTCGTCAACAAAATGTCCAGCACTCATTAGACCGTGTGTTATACGACTTGGTACCATACATATAAAGAATACACTTGTAATACCCACAGCTGTTCTTGTAATAGCTGTTTCTGTCTTCATCCTTTCTTTGTCAAGACTGTGTGGCGTCATCTCCATAAGACATTTGCTGTTTTTTTTAATCCCCGGATGACAAGGATGTTTGTTACCAGGATAACAACAAACGGAATTCCTCTGACAATCAAAAATATGCCTCATAGAAATACGCTTCAAAATATGCAACACTAGTCAGTTTTGGTATAACAGAACGCGACAGAACAAATGTCAAAAATATTATGTAACATGCTGCATATAATTGTAATGTTAATTTTGTATTCCAAGTTTCTCTAAACTTTAAAGGATCATATTATCATAGCACATGCATAGCTGCTTGTCATGAAAGTGTGCCGTTAATAGGTCGTGGCTTCATATATATAGAATCTTTGAAAAAAATAGCTCTGTAAGGTCGCACGACGAAAGGAATAACAAATAAGTCTGAAACAGACATGATACCTATCAGAACATTAACCGAAGTCCAGCGTTTTCTTTTGAACAAAACTGTCGGAAAATTTCTAAAGAATCCAAACGTTCCGATGATTAAGCATAAAACAACATGCCACGTGGGTATAATGGTAACTTGCTGTAGCGCGCCGCCATCAGAAGTCGTTAAAACGTTGTCTAGCGTTGTTTGTTCCATCTATTGTTAGGAGAGAGTTGCTGTTGCTTATAAAACACAAAATGTTTTACGATTAAAAGATTACAGTATCCTTTATATATTTTAGTAATCTCAACATTCACGCAATATTCTAGTCGTTCATGGTCGCTACATTTATATACATTATTAGATGGGCGTCAAATGAAATACCGATTTATTGCTAGGATACTATAAATCACAATTATTCTTTTTTATACTTAGCTATCCAATCATATTATATTTTAGTAAACTGAGCACGCACTCAACTTGCTTAATCAAACTACGAACAATTATATTTCAGCGGAAATTGTTTAACACTTTCAATTCCGGTTTTGTTATGTTCTCCTAATAATTAAATTTAATTTAATTAAAGTCATAAAGAGTATAATATGCCCTTTTGAAGGTAACTGATAGAAGTATGATTGATGGTTGTGTTTTTTCTCCTTGTATTTGAAATACACAAAATAAACATGGGTATCCCCGCTGAACTAGTTTTCCCTTGGGTGGAGTTCATACTATATATAGGCCAATCAAATTGATTGCCCCTGGTTGAGACATGTCACTGTCCTTTCTTGGATAAATTATAATTCAACTTATCGATATAGATGAACAGAAAATATAGCATATCAGAAAATGGAGGAATATTAGATATAAATGTTTATATATAAACTTCATGATAAAAAATCACTGAGTTCCCCATATTTGTTAACACAAAAAACACAAATTGGCCTTTCTTTTGAAAGGTTTGGGACCTAAAATAATGAATGTCTGTTTTTCGATGGGCATTTGAGATGTGTTAATTTTTTCTCCCTTAGATGACAATTTCGAAGGCTTGAAACGTAATAAGATATTATTTTGTATGAGTAATATTGGCAATTATCATTACCATGACGATGTCATTGAGCGTTCACTCGCTAATAACAGCATCGTATATCATTACCATTGGCAGAGAGGTAAATAATATTTACATGTTGATGTTATTTTCCTGCTATTGCAGTCCAATTCTAATCTATATTGACTCCATATGACGTCCTACGACAAAAGATACAAGAAAACAACAATTTTGAAAATTCTCGTCGGTAGAACTTACTTGTTACAGTATAAATAATAACATTGGCCGAAACATTCAGATGTTCCAGAATTATGAGGGAATAGTAAATAATGTTACCCTCATTAGCGACAACTCGAGCTTGACCAAGACCAAGCAATATACGATTTGGAACCATACAGATAAGATAAAAAACTATAATAATCGTAACTGTTCTAGTAACGGATGTTTCTGTTTTTATACTCATCCTTTCCGCACTGTCTGATGTCATTTCCTGTTTCCGTCTGCTGTTTTTGATTAATCCATCGATCAAGAAAATGTTTATGATTAAAATTATAACACACGGAAATCCTTGGACAATAATGAAATACGGTGTATACAAATATTCATTAAAATATTCTACACTAATGATATTTGACACAATGAGCCGTGTCATTACAAAAGACAAGAATATTATATACATAACTAGATATAGTTTAATTGTTATTTTTCTTGTCCATTTTACTCTATATTTTAACGGACTTCTAACTGCAAAACTTCTTTCACATCCAATGACAATGGCGGAGACAATACTACTTGTCATGAACGTATGTCGTAAATATGAAGTTACCTCATAAATATTAACCCTTTGAGCGACGTAGCTTTGAACCGTCACACTACCCACAAGTGGTATAACCAATATGTCAGAAATCGACATGATTCCCATGAGTAAATTCACGGAGGTCCAAAGTTTTTGTCTGAATAAAACTATTAGAGTCAAACAATGTCCGATAATCCCAAACACTCCTATGAGAAGACATACTATTACATGCGAAAGATGAATACTGTTAATCTGTCTCGTGTCAGTTTCCACATACGTTACATTCTCTGCTAGTGTCGTCTGCTCCATTCCTTGTCAAAATGGCGTGACTATATTGAAATAGTTATATCTCTGTAAATGTTCTTCAGCTAGTTGAAATTCTTAACTGTCTTTAATGTTACATTTTTTCTAATACATTATACAAAATCTAAAGTCATAAATTAAACTCCTAAACAGCATTGAAATTAAAAATGCTAATCTCGAAGACTGCTTCAAAGAGGTGAACATCTCTATACCTATTTATTAACTAGATAATCTGTCAGGTTCCATCGTTTGATGGTAGGTAATTGAGCAATACAATAATAAACAAATTTGAGTGAAACGTGAATTTCTCCTTCAACCTTATTTTATCAGCTTGATTGGTGATTGGTGAGAGTTCTTGTATATCGTGACAATATAAAGTTATTCAGAAAGACTTAACTTCATACACTGCAATTAACGTAACCAAATGAATGTAATGTATCCCATTGTCAAACAAACATTATTTAATTAAAAAAGTGATCACCACAGGAATAGGTCTAGACTTAGATTATATTTGGTTCATTATAGGATTAATTGTTTTCAAAATTTAGAAATCCCTCTTTGTTTTGAAAATCGGTGAATGCAAATCGTCGTGATGGATGTGAAAAGCAGTTATTTTTACATTGTTGCACTAATACATTGTACATGTTATATGAATAACGGAATTTTCCAGATGTAGCATTCAAACGTGCTAGATGAAATTGAAGGGAGTATGGTATTATAGTATAAACCGCACATTGATGCTCGAGTGTTTGACAACATATTTGTTTTCTTTGGTGGACGTGTTTTTCAACAAACAATCGACATACCTATGGGTACAAACTATACTCATCTTCTCGCCGACTTGTTCCTTTATTCGAATGAGGCAGACTTCATGCAAGGACTTCTAAAAAAACGAGCTCGGGTGTTCCGGAAGTGTAAGAAGTTCCTACTACACCCGTTGTGTTAATCTAGTTACAAACCCGGTGATAAATCATGAATGAGGAAACAACTGGGAAATGCTTACGACAAATGGAACATATCCCTGGTCATTTGTGAGATAGGGTTTCCATAACAGTCGACTAAGTCATGGTGGCGACTGAAAAACTTCCGAAGTCATGCCTCCAACCTGCCCAAGAGGAACCTTTAGTTCAGTAGCTTCCTTGTTAACAGCAACCCTCTATTAGGGGAATCCTGATAGCAATCACAAGCTCTGGAATATCGTATCAACTGAGAAATATATACTCCATATGCAGGTGCTGCTGGAATGTTGCTACATAAAAATGGACAGTTCACAATGGGAAAATTGAAATCATCTCTTTTGTCTTAAAGTTTCGTTCTTATCACCCCCTCACTGTCAGTGGAATAGATGCGACCAATGAAGTCACCAAACCTATAACTAATTAGTAAAAGAACATAATATATTTAGCGGAACGTGAAATTAAAGGATCGGGATAGCTCTGTTCATTTTTAGAAGCCCCTGTATGAAGTCAGCCCCATGCGAATAAAGGAACAAGACGGCGGGAGGATGAGCACCGTTTGTCTGAAAAAAAAAACATGTGAACATTGAATATTTTGGGATGAACTTACATTTTGGAGCCCTTTTTTACATCCTTTCAACAAATTTGCCGGATTTTCAGATTTTTTCATTCTTCACTGTTGCTGAGGTCTTGTAGCTTATGAACAACTATTAGAATATGAAAAGAGGGATTTGGTGGATAGCTGATTATATTATCGTTCTAATGACTACAAGTTATTAATATTTTATGATGTTCAGTAATCGTAGGAGGCTAACAATAGACAAAATATTACACAACTTTGATGATATTTTTATAATGAATTTATTAAAACTATTGGATTTACGGAAAATTAAACCCATTACATCATCAAAAAACATGTTTTGTAGTGTAGATTGCCGGAAAATGGAATATTATGATTTTTGCCGATTTTAGTTCTATTCAGCCCAAGACGCGTAATATCTTTTTCATAGTATAAATTGACAACCAAATTATACATCTGTCGTGTGCAGTTATGTTATGGCGACATTTTAAAATACAATTGGTTTAAGTACCACCCTGTATAGGGCATCTGGCGGCAAAATATTACCCCTTACCCTGCCTAAAATCGCATATTATTTTCTCATCAGTATTAGACCATGGGCTAGCATAACCCCGCGTACACCCCCACCTGCCATGTTAATATATTGTTTTAAGTCCTCCTATATATCCTCTTGAAGAAAAAACATGTTAGCATTGAAAATATTGGGACGAACTTGCCATTTGAGGCTAATATTTACACCCTGTCGCAGCTTATTGAGGATTTTTGATTTTTAAAAATGTTTGTCTTTTCGAGCATTAAATGTATACTAAACAGTCTTGAAGGTATATCGATATGATATCAAATAAAAGCTTGTAGTATTACCTTTCAATTGAATACAAGATATATTCACTTTGTAGCTATAAAATTTTGTCAGATGTGAAAAACCTACTCCTCCCCCTTCCTGAAATGACAAAAAAGACATTTCTTTCCCTTAAAAGTTTAGATAAAAAAATAGTTCGTACTAAACTGCGATCTTTTTTTTATACTAAGCCAAGCAAATATATCACATTTAATAAATCAAGCACTAGTAATCCTTTATGAAGTGATTTTTGTGGTCAAAATACTTGAAAAATGGGATATTTTCAATTTTGCAGATTTTCACAGGATTATGCATATATCTTAATTTTACTAATAATATGAAGGATACCGCATCATAATGCCGGTTGATTTTTGTATCTGGGTACTATAACTATGTGAAAAGGGAATAACTATGTTCATTCTACCGACTGATTAAAAGAACAATAGGAATATATTAGCC
>MJUT01037687.1:15461-36716 GCA_002080005.1 Gigantidas platifrons
CAGACCTTTCTGTGTAGTGTTTTGTAGATCGTTGCTTGCCCTTTTGTCTCTTCAGACCTTTCTGTGTAGTGTTTTGTAGATCGTTGCTTGCCCTTTTGTCTCTTCAGACCTTTCTGTGTAGTGTTTTGTAGATCGTAGCTTGCCCTTTTGTCTCTACAGACCTTTCTGTGTAGTGTTTTGTAGATCGTAGCTTGCCCTTTTGTCTCTTCAGACCTTTCTTAACAAAAACAACAGACGACTTTTCCTTGTATCACAGAAGCCAATTATAGCAGATGATTACACAAAGTAAAAATTGGTGGCAAGAGTTCTCAGTACTGACGTCATCCATATATACGAAGCAGAAAATCAATATTATCATCGTTACATATATACATGTTAATGTTTTTTTGTTTTTTTTTTAATTTTGTTATGCCGTTTTAAATACAATATTCTGAGTTTTAATGTAAATATATACATTATGTATATAAGTGCCTCGTAAGTCTTTTTTAGGCTGGGTATTTGATATTTTATTTGTATGTATGAAACTATTTCATATTTCTATGTATTATCAAATATGTGACACTATAATAAAATATTTATTTATTTGTTATTATTATTCATTTTCTTTTAATAAACACATATGTATTTTTATAAGAACTTTCAGATAACATTTTTATCAGCTTAGAAAGGTAGCGTTTTTGACGGATAGTTGGACCGGTCAATATCAAACCTTTATACAATGTAAATGGACGCTGTTGCGAGCGAACGGTTTCGGTCTAGCTGGATGTTTTGTGAATTTCAATGTCTATAATTGTAAAACGTAAGATAAAAGTTAATCACGGACACTATTAGAGTAGGATTTGTTGATATATGTAATAAATGTTTATTGATTGTTTGTACAGTCCAATCAATATACAAACTCACATTTAACATCTTTTAAATTTGTGACTTACTGTAGCATAATAATTTCACAACGTCTTCATAAAAAATTAATAATGATAATTATCAAGTTTCTATATAGCTATTCCCCGAGACCTCAACGTAGGTAACTAACGCGGTATATGGACATTAATTTTTTATCAGACCTATAATTGTATATTATAACTTTCAAAGCTATTTATTAATAAACAACTTTTTAATCAAGATAATATTTGAAAATTCATTCATGCCCACTACAAATATTTTCCTTTTTTGTTTGACCCAACCAAAGAAAATATGTATTAATGAGCGTGCATATTTTTTTTTACATCCCTTAGGACTTAATCGAAATAACAAGTTCAAACTAGGGTCATGGGTTGAACGTAAAATCGATGAAGTGTACCAATATGTATTTTTTCTGCCAAGTATAGACAAACAGGTAAACCGGTTTTTTTCTTCCTTTTACGTAGATCTTTTTCTTTCCATCATCACCGACCAGAATTTGACCGGACTTTACTATACGAGTAACACAGCGGGTGTCTCCGAAGAAGCAGGAATTGTTCGGACTTTACTATACGAGTAACACAGCGGGTGTCTCTGAAGAAGCAGGAATTGTGTACCCTTCACGAGAACAAGATTTACCCTGTTTTGTTTTTGGTCGGGTCCGTGTTGCTCATCTTTTTAGTTTTCTGTGTTGTGTTTCCTGTTTTGTAAATGTCATCCTGTGTAGTCTGTTCGATGTTAATAGTGTCTCTGGATTGCCCATTTTTGATTCCCTTTTCGGTTTTCTCTTACATGTATTTAAGCCTGGAATAAGACTACGCTTAAGCAATTAATGTATCTCCCCACCATAATTGCTAATCAATTCGATTCTCGATCATTTCGACGTTTGCTCGATACAACTTAATGTGATAAACTTTATCAGTGACTTGCGCAAGATCGGCGCTTTTCACTCGTTGCTTCGACTTTCCCACAAATAAAACTGACTGCAACGATAAAACTAAAATATTGTTCAAATAAACTGAACAACAAACAATACTATGTACTGTTAGATCACTTACAAAATCCAACCGTAGAAGCTGTGACAAAAGCGATACACATATCCATGACCTCTGACTCTCCTGGTTTGACACAGACACTTCATTTACAAAGTGGCTGAGTTGAACTAGGTTTATGGGCTGTTAAAGAGAAAATGATGTTACTCTGGAACCTATTCTGGATTTATCCAGTATATTAGAACTTAGTATCATTCAGTGGAAGACAACATTACATTGAACAGTAAGCGAATAAATATGCTAACACGTGGCTAATAGAACGTTCATTTTATCAAAGAGAAAGTAGATAATATTATCATTCATTCTGATCCCACTTAATTTAAGTCAATTATTTACACATTGTGTGTTTCATTTATATTTTTTACAGATGGTTCAGCGCCAGTAATTGAAAACCATTCGCACGATAGAACTGTTGACATAGGATCTACCGGTGATTTACATTGCCTTTACACTTCAGATTGGCCTGTTAATGTTAGCTGGATACTAGAAACGTCAAATGCCAACAAAACTATTGATATAAGTCAAGAACCAGTATTATATTCTGAAGAGAATAAAAACAAGGGCGGCGGAAAATTTGATACGAAAGTTAAGTTTTTAAGTTTGAACAATGAAGACCTAGGCACATACAAATGTCGCATAGAGAACCAGTTTGGTGTTGCGATAGGTCCTAGTAACCTTATGGAGAGAAATAAAGGTATAATCATGATATAGTTGTAAGGCCATTGACTATATAAAGCCGATCCTATGGTACCACATTTTTAAATTTAACTACCCCATTACCACAGGACTTTGATATTTATTTAAGTACTGCCATTTCACTCTCTAATCAGTTATTAGTTTTGCTTCGGATCATATCTATTTTTTCTTCGGACATTCCGGCTTCCCGCCTGCTTGCTTATCACCCCTGATGCTATTAGTTCGAATCTCGATCAGGGCGAGGTTTACAACATTATGTGATAAAGTTTGTCAGGTCGGTGGTTTTCATCGTGTACTCCGGTTTCCTCCACCAATAAAACTAACAGCCACGATATAACTGAAATATTGTTGAAAGTGGCGTTAATCATCATAGAACCAACCAACCAACCAACCAATATGGCAGTTAAGTGTCGGATATGGCAAAGTTGTCCGAAATCGATTCTATTTTTAATTCTGTTTTAACCATTAGCTGTTTTGTGTTATCTTATATTAGCATATTGAAACATCTTGTAAGTTTCTATGATTATCGTCGACTTAATTTACATGTTGACACCAGTCAATCCAGAAATAATTTTTGACAAAATTAAGTAGTGCATATGTAATTGTTAAATAAATAAATACTTTATTAAACACTAGTTCACACAACCAATTAAATGCTAACACCTGTTTATTGCAAAATTGAAAATGTCTGTATTTTCAGCTTTTTACTTTGACAAATCAGATTCAGAAACGTTGGATCAAGCAAGGTTAACATGTCAAAGTAAAAACAAGGAACTTGCTGTACTGAATTCTGCTGAAGACCTTCAGGACGCTATAGCATATATTATTAAATCTGGGTATGTAAATTCTAATCCGAACAAGAACTGTTACTTATTAGATATTTACAACAGGCGAAAGTTTAGAGCATATCGAACGATTTTCATCATTTGTTCGTGTGTTTTTACAAAGTAATTACCACTGAGAATTTATAT
Source organism: Gigantidas platifrons (assembly GCA_002080005.1). Lineage (NCBI taxonomy): Eukaryota > Metazoa > Mollusca > Bivalvia > Mytilida > Modiolidae > Gigantidas > Gigantidas platifrons. The sequence goes on from MJUT01037687.1 coordinate 19,081, forward strand.
TGTATATTAATCAACTTTGAAAGTTAATATATTTACTTTATTAATTTGTATTATTTTGACAATAGCTATTGACCGATTTTACTTAATTTATCACGAACGCTGTCGAATAAATTAGCACAAGCGTTCACTATAAGGAGTCTTATTGATTGTGCAGATTTTATTTCATATCTTTTTTAATCACACCGACGGAAAGTTTGTGAAAAGTACACAAAGAACAAAGTTTATTGTACTGTAGTTCTGTCGTGTGCCCATTTGTCCAGTTTGGGAGTTTTGTTTTAGCAAGGTGCTAGATTTGTTTCATTGATCACAATTTACTGGTTCGTTACAATGTGTGAATGCGAAAATAGGGCGGACATCCCGAAAATGAATTTTTAGAAAATTCTTGGATGCATAAGCGGTTACTAATGGATATGACTATCGGGGAATATCAAAAACTCATAATAGTGGTTAAATGAGGGGTCTGGAAAAATAGTGCTGAATTTACTACTACTAATAATAATAATAATAAAAACCCAGACACTGTCAAAACAGTTCCAAAATCTAATTAAAAAATCAACAAAACAAAGGCAAATCGATAGCTTATAACATACACGCACGCTCGCACGCATACTCGCCTGACCACCCGTCCACTATAGCTCGGTTCTTCTGCTTTATCTTCTTTGACATCTACATTTTGTAATCACTGGAACAGAATATATGACATTTGACCTTTTACAAAAATTTTGTTTCTATGTAATGACTAGAGTGCTTCTCTCGAGTAATTTGGTATACACCTTTCATTTTACTATCTTTCTTATTCTAAAATCTATTAAAAATAAACAGTACAAGGGTTGGTAGAACGGGGAGTGCGAATGACGTCTCCTTGTTCTATAAAATGTCTAATATTAGCCATTATTTGAATTCTCTAGCAATATCAATATCAATATTCATATCAACATCTTAGTTTCATATGAGCAGGTTACACAATAAGTATGTTACTATATGATTTAAGCTAATGTTATAATGACACGCACCATAAGATAGTTAACAAATTGTGTTGAGTCATATGTAAGTTAAATCACTTATTGTTCTTGCATCGCTTTTATTTTAAATATTTAACATTCAGTTTGTCTTGTCGGAGAACAAAATCCCTGTTGTTTTTTCTCTCTGAACCTGGTACCATTTCTTTTCTAATCACCCAATGAGCAACAACGAACCATGAATAAACCAGTTGTTTTGCGGTCTCAAACTGTATATGAAAATCACACCACATCTTCAAGTAGACATAATAAATGAAAAACAAAGTACACCACGCTGTCAATGCACTTCCAAAATCGAATAAAAAACTTAGAAACAGTTACAAGATCGATAACTCTAACACATGACGGATCATTGTTCTGGCTTGGTACAGGTACTATAAGTGTTGATTTTGATTGATTTGATTTTTGGTCTTTTAGCGGCACTTTCAACAATATTTCAGCTATATCATGGCGACCAGTTTTAGTGGTGGAGGAAGCCCGGAGAGAACCACCGACTATGGGCAAGCAACTGGTAAACTTTATCACATGCGGCTGCGATTCGAGTGCACCCTTTTTGTAATTTACAAAGCCGGGCGCGAACCCACGCCGTATTGTATTATATAAATAAAATAGTATATTTTTTATAAAGTGTGTACGACACGTTTCTGGAATAACCCTCATCATGAAACGTTTCTTGAATAACCCTCATCATGAAACGTTTCTTGAATAACCCTCATCATGAAACGTTTCTTGAATAGCCCTCATCATGACACGTTTCTGGAATAACCCTCATCACGATACGTTTCTGGAATAACCTTCATCACGACACGTTTCTGGAATAACCCTCATCACGACACGTTTCTGGAATAACCTTCATCACGATACGTTTCTGGAATAACCTTCATCACGACACGTTTCTGGAATAGCCCTCATCACAACACGTTTCTGGAATAACCTCTATCACGACACGTTTCTGGAATAACCTTCATCACGACACGTTTCTGGAATAGCCCTCACCACAACACGTTTCTGGAATAACCTTCATCACGACACGTTTCTGGAATAGCCCTCATCGCGACACGTTTCTGGAATAACCTTCATCACGACACGTTTCTGGAATAGCCCTCATCGCGACACGTTTCAGGAAATAACCTTCATCACGACAAGTTTCTGGAAATAACCTTCATCACGACACGTTTCTGGAATAACCTTCATCACGATACGTTTCTGAATAACCTTCATCACGACACGTTTCTGGAATAACCTTCATCACGACACGTTTCTGGAATAACCTTCATCACAACACGTGTCTGGAATAACCTCTATCACGATTTTTTTCTGAATAACCTTCATCACGACACGTTTCTGGAATAACCTCTATCACGATACGTTTCTGAATAACCTTCATCACGACACGTTTCTGGAATAACCTTCATCACAACACGTGTCTGGAATAACCTTCATCACAACACGTGTCTGGAATAACCTCTATCACGACACGTTTCTGAATAACCTTCATCACGACACGTGTCTGGAATAACCTTCATCACGATACGTTTCTGGAATAACCTTCATCACGACACGTTTCTGGAATAACCTCTATCATGACACGTTTCTGGAATAACCTTCATCACGCACGTACAAAGCCAAAAGAATGGAAGGCCAAATAATTTAAATATTGAAAGCAAGAAAAGCAAAGAGCCTAAACAAGAAAATCAAGATAGCCAAAATCGACGACTTAAAATGCCAATGTCTCCGACAGAGGAACCCAAGTTTTTATAAGACTAATATGGTACATTTAGGAACTGTAAATATCAATAATAATCTTATAAGAGATGCTAGTGCCTTTCCACTGAGCACGAGAACACACAGTACGGACAGAAATAATATACAATGGAAACATAGAAAAGTTAAATGTTGATTGACGGCACCACACACTACACCAACACTTATTATATATTATAGTAAAAACATATGGTAAATAATTGTATTCGGGAGAAGAATTCATAAGTTGGAAAAACCTCTGTCCGATCCCTATTTGTTATATTTAACAAATAAAAATATGCTGAAGCAAAAAAACCCAACACTTATAGTGTACCAATACTCTTGTGTTCAGCTGTTTACATCACTATAACTGACTGAAAGTGTACCGTTCTTTAAGATTACCTTAAACAATGACAAATACACTGAATATTTTAGCTAGATGATTTTGAAACATTTCAGCTAGATAACTGTGAAACATTTTAGCTAGATGACTGAAACATCTTAGCTAAATGGGATACGGATTTATATAAGTTTAATAACTTGTTTTCGGATCCCCTTAATTAATTCATATTCATTACTATTGTTGTATTTAAATTGTTGTACTATATTCATATGTATTGATTAATAAAATATGTTTACACTAAATGACTTTGAAACATTTTAGCTAGATGACTTTGAAACATTTTAGCTAGATGACTGTGAAACATGTTAGTTGGATGACTGAAACATTTTAGCTAGATGACTGTGAAACATTTCAGCTAGATGACTTTGAAACATTTCAGCTAGATGACTTTGAGAAACATTTTAGCTAAATGACTTTGAAACATTTTAGCTAGATAAATTTAAACATTTTAGCTAGATGACTGTCAAACATTTTAGCTAGATAAATTTAAACATTTTAGCTAGATGACTTTGAAACATTTTAGCTAAATGACTTTCAACATTACTATGATTTTACAACAGTGTAAATTTTACTTCAGGATCTCAGGTGAACGCATCTGGATCGGGATGTATGGTGACAATAATGATCAGAGCCTATGCTGGATTAATGGAGTTCCTGTTTATTATTCGCCATGGAATTCATCGCAGACAATGTCTTGGGGCCAACCTGGTTCACCTAGTAAATGTGTAGCACTTGACAGTAAGGATAATTACAACTTTGTAGAACATCCATGTACAGCCAGCCTCCCATACCTTTGCACGGGTGAGTCATAAGATCATTCGTGTGCTGACGGCCTCTAATTCCTTTGCACTGGTGAGTTGTAAGATCATTCGTGTATAGAATACCTCCCATTTATTTGTAATGTTGAGTAATAAGATCATTCGTGTACAGACGGCTTCCCATTACTTTGCACTGGTGAGTAGTAAAATCTTTCGTGAACAGACGACATCACATTCCTTTGTAATGTTGAGTAGTAAGATCTTTCGTGTACAGACGACCTCCCATTTCTTTGTACTGGTCAGTCATAAGATCATTCGTATACAGACGACATCCCATTCCTTTATAATGTTGAGTAGTAAGATCTTTCGTGTACAAACGACCTCCCATTCCTTTGCACTGGCGAGTCGTAAGATCATTCGTGTACAGACGACCTCCCATTCCTTTGTAATGTTGAGTAGTAAGATCATTCGTGTACAGACGACCTCCCATTCCTTTATAATGTTGAGTAGTAAGATCTTTCGTGTACAGACGATCTTCCATTCCTTTGCACTGGTGAGTCGTAAGATCATTCGTGTACAGACGACATCCCATTCCTTTATAATGTTGAGTAGTAAGATCTTTCGTGTACAAACGACCTCCCATTCCTTTGCACTGGTGAGTCGTAAGATCATTCGTGTACAGACGACATCCCATTCCTTTATAATGTTGAGTAGTAAGATCTTTCGTGTACAAACGACCTCCCATTCCTTTGCACTGGTGAGTCGTAAGATCATTCGTATACAGACGACCTCCCATTCCTTTGTAATGTTGAGTAGTAAGATCATTCGTGTACAGACGACCTCCCATTCCTTTGTAATGTTGAGTAGTAAGATCATTCGTGTACAGACGACCTCCCATTCCTTTGCAATGTTGAGTAGTAAGATCATTCGTGTACAGACGACCTCCCATTCCTTTGTAATGTTGAGTAGTAAGATCTTTCGTGTACAGACGACCTCCCATTCCTTTGTAATGTTGAGTAGTAAGATCTTTCGTGTACAGACGATCTCCCATTCCTTTGTACTGGTGAGTAGTAAGATCATTCGTGTACAGACGACATCCCATTAATTCCTTTATAATGTTTAATAGTAAGATCATTCGTGTACAGAATGTCTCCAATTCCTAGGCACTGGTGAGTCGAAATATCATTCGTGAACAGACGACCTTCCACGCCTTTGCACTTGTGAGTAGTAAAATCTTTCGTGTACAGACGGCCTCCCATTTCTTTGTAATGTTGAGTAGTAAGTTCAATCGTGTACAGACGACCTCCCATTCCTTTGTAATTTTGAGTAGTAAGATATTCCGCGCACAGACGACCTCCCATTTCTTTGTAGTGGCGAGTCGTAAGATCATTCGTGTACAGACGACATCCCATTTCTTTATAAAGTTGAGTAGTAAGATCTTTCGTGTACAGATGACATCCCATTCCATTGTACTGGTTAGTAGTAAGATCTTTCGTGTTCAGATGACCTCCCATATCTTTGTACTAATGTAATTTTTTTGGCGTTTTGTCGCTTTTTTATGCTTATTTTCACACAAAATCGTTTGCAAATCTTCTCAGAAAACACCGAGCAAAACACATTCATGATGATTGCTTTTACTCAAATAAAAAAGTCCTATAATGACAGAAACGGCGTTATTTTAAGGTAGAATGAGTTGAAATTAGAACTCTATCTACATAACAATGGGATACTTAAAGTATATACCGGGTTTAACATATTTAACGATAGTCGGAACAGTAGCAGTCAGTTACAGAACATTTTATAAGACAATCATTATGTGACAATACACTCTACATGCTAATCACCAAAGTAAATTATGTAGGCCTAACGGATCTATCAGAATGGGTTTGGCCTCCCTTTAGGTATGTAAGAGTTGTCTCCCTTCAATGACCTACTTTCTATTATGATGATATGATCATCTAAGATCCCGTTTTTCTGACATAATAATTCATATAGCAGGCACGAAAAATAGTTTGTGTCGTTTCATTTAAATTTTACTTAGAAATCTATATTATACTATTTGTAAATCATTTGTAAGTGTACATTTGTATATTACACTATATGAAAATGTAAAATGTGACTAGTTGGTTGTAAGGTGGGAGATAATTCCATTGCAAATTGAAATATAGTTCGACAATGTTTAATCAAACCATATTACTTCAGTGAATGTATTTGTTGATAATTTTATTACACATTCTGGGTGATTAAATATCATAACGGTAAAATGCTGTTAGTGTTTAAATTGGAATAAAGATGAGAAAAAAATTAATCAGTAAACCATTAGACATTATAGTGTTAAATCGTCTTTCTGTGTGATGTGGAGGTATATTGTTACATTATTACGTTATATATATGAGAGAGAGAGAGAGATAGAGATTTGTGTCGTGTCTTGTATTATATACACTCCGACAAAAGTTAAGCACCACCCTATAATTTTATCGATATATTTTTTTACATCAAAACTGTTAAAACAATAAAATAGATATCACCATTTTTCTTACAATGATGGAATGGTTACATGTAACCCTGAAGTGGTCTGTCACCCTTCTAAGGTTAAAACCACCGTTATGCATGCCAACAGCTTGCCACCTTTCTGGTATGGTTAATTTTCGCCGCACCATACAAAACCAATAGAAAATGAAACTTAAAACTCTGCACAAAAAAAATCGGCTTTCGTTCGCAAACACAAATGTTGAAAAGTACACGTGGCACTTTACACACCCTGTCATATACACATAAATAAAAATCGATCAATAACCTGTTTCACAGGTAAGTAAGTATGTGTGTACAGGTAACGAAAACAGCAAACCGATTTGAAAAGATATTATTGAAACAAATCAGGTGGTGCTTAACTTTTGTCGGACTGTATATTATCTTGTCCTTTCTCTTTATTAATTTATATTCCTTTGTATTATTCATGATGTTATTGTATGTATCTATGTTCAGGAGAGCTACTAGTAGCCTCTGGCTGTATGTACTCCTCATGAAATAAATAAGGAATGTAATAAAAAATTATAATTTTGTACATTACAGATGGATCTGTTCCTACAGTCTACACAACGCAGACATTAGTAGACAACATTGTTGATAGTTCAGCACTTCTTTTAGAATGTCCATACAAATCATTATGGGGCATCACCGGAGTAATCTGGCAAAGAAAAACTCCAGATGAAATATTCGTTCTCGACCAATCAAAAGACACGAGTTTCTACAGTGGCGGAACTACCCAGAATTCCTCATTAGTAATACACCTTTTGAACGTTGAACCTAATGGGATATACAGATGCTTTGTTAAAAACAAGTTTGGTCTAGGTAGAGGTCACGACATAACAGTCAATATTAAACCAGGTTAGACAACTGTTATTACAATACAATGAACAGTATGAGGTACTTACAGTGTAGGTCATATTCTGCTTGATTGGTACAAATGTGTTTGTATTGCATGCACATGTAAAGCATGTTCGATTTTAATAAGTAGATGTGTTACGTAAATTATAGCTACAATTGTCCAATGATTTTAGTTTTGTGAAATTGAAAATAAAATCGCGGTTATCTTTCATTAAATTATGTTCGTAAATACTGTTGAAGAAACAGAAAATCAGAAACCCAATATCACACGTATAATAAAAGTTTATTTGTTAAATAATTCACAACACCAACGTAATGAACAAATTCACAGATTTTTTCCGTTATCATAAGTGAGAGAAGAATATACACATATTTATTTTATTTTGTTTTTAAATATGTTTAAATATATTGTAGACATTAAGATAAATTTGAACGGAACTAACGTTAGGAAATAAAACAAAGGTGTTATGATAAAAATGGTATTGACACTATTGTCGCCATGTTCTTGTAGCATTAACTCTGTCATTGACCGACAATAAATTATTGGCTTTCATGAAGCACTCCGGTTTTCTCGAATCACTACGGATTTTATGTTAGGATTTGATTGTGTTACGCACCATATTAAGCACATGGAATGTCGTGGCAATTATTTTGCATTATTATCAATTTTAATGATATGATGTAAAGGAAGTATTATGCTTTTATCATTAGGTCCGCCCATCATAAAACTAACTCAAACAGAATTTGAAGTAAACGTTACCGACAGTGTTATGTTTATATGCAATACAGTAGCATATCCCAGAGTAACCAGTCTTGTTTGGCAAAAGGAAGTAGATGGCGCTACAACTTCTATTAATTCAGGATACATGATGGCAAGTCTCACACTAACCAATGTCGACATGGACGATAGTGGTCAATATAGATGTATAGCACGTAACGCGGAAGGATCGGCAACCATGGCATTCACACTACAAGTGACTACAGGTAACATCCACTAAATTACCTTAAATTAATAGTTGTAAGATAGATTTCGTGGATGCTGCAAAATCAAGAAATTCCTAGCACCATAATCTGGGTATGTAAGATAGAATCTCATTTGACGTTTGATGAGAATCCATGAAAATGGATAAAATATATAAACACAATAACATTAAATCTTTTAATGATATAAGAAATTCTCATATGACTGTAAACATATCTCTCAATGTTTTACACTACTTATACTTAGCAAAGAACATTCATTGCCCAAGTACCGTCAGTGTTCATGTTGTTACTTATTTTTGTGATAATGTGCGGTTTTTATGTGTAGAAGCGAATATGTGTATCTTTTGAATTCATTGTTTAAACTATATTACTGCTAAAGATACAATTATCAAGAGGGGAGGATTGGGATCCCATTAACTGGTTTAACCTCGCCACAATTTGGTGTCTGTCCCGATGCAGGACCCGGAATTCCAACGGAAGATGTCATGGTCTGTTTGTCGTCACTCATTTGAAGTGAGATGTGGTTGTTTGCTTTGATGATACTGGTGAATTTGTGACCTTCACTGTTCAATATTTTCGTAGTTTTGGTTCTTTTTACTTTTTTATGTATTAAAATGTATTTGCTTTGCTAAATAACATATCTCAAATAACATTTTAAGCTCACTTAGAAATAAATCATGCTTCTTTGTGCTATGTTGTGGCACCCGTCCATTGACCTCAACTGTTTTTGAATGTTTCACAGAAATAGAGTGTGGGTTAATAGCTCTACTTTCAAAAATATTTCAGCTATAGTGACGTGAACTCATTTTGTGTTATCTTCATGTCGTTTTACCTGCGCAGGTACATGTCGTAGATCACATGTTACAACTTTAGAACACATGCTTTTGTTGACATATCAACTGAGTACTGTTTCAAGGCAACATTTAATACCATTACATCATTTCTGCATTAATTTGAATTTCATCGCTAAATCCGTATAACATGTGTATATAAATTTTCTAATGTAAATGATGGGTCGCACCGAGGAGAGGAAGGCTTATGAAGAAAAAGATGGCGTCGATGAAGAGTAAAAATAAATACTCTAAATATGGTAAAGAAACGTATGCTGACAAACGTTTTAGAATGATGCTTTTGTATTCATGAAGCTTTGTTCAAAGTGGTTTGCATCATATATTCTACAGACAATATTCCATAAGATCACCGGAACGGGGTGAAACAAGAATATACCGTTGCAGTCAGGTTTATTATAGGTTGAAGTCGAGTATGGTGAGAACCAAAGTTACTTCAAACAAGTAAATGACAAACTATAGTAGAGATTTACACTCACTGTAAAGGCAGCCGTAAATGCAATTGATATACTATGAAATCGCGGTAATTGACGTTCTCTGTTGGACATTGGAATATTTTTATGACATGTATTATGTAAATTTACATTTTCCAGTCTTTCCAACGAAGCTTAGTAAACAATGTTACGGGAAAAAATTATATTGAATTATGATCAATCTTATTAGTAGAACCAAATTATGTTAATATTATTTTGTTTATCATCAGATCCGCCCATCATAGAACCAACTAAAACATTATTTGAAGTAAACGTTTCTGAGAGTGTAACGTTTATATGTAAACCAAAACCATACCCTAGAGTAACCAATCTTGTATGGGAAAAGGAAATAGATGGCGTAACAACGTACATTAATACAGGTCACATGAGTACAAGTCTTACACTAACTTACGTCGATTTGGAAGATAGTGGTATATATAGATGTATAACAAATAATTCAGCGGGATCCACAAACATGTCATTTACACTACAAGTGACTACAGGTAACATATTACTGTATATTTGTGGTTATGATGTAGTTGTTATGGATACCGCGAAATAAGAAAACCATGGACTCAAAAGGTACGAATTTAGATGATCAAAACAGACTGGAAGTACAAGTGATCATCACATGTTATGTAAATCTAAGGAAATCCACAACATAAGTGGAATATACAAACTCGACACTACTTTAGCGCGCGCACACACACTTCTTTTAAGACCAAAACAATAATATTATTTATAGGTAATTAAGGGTATTGTTCAATTTGATTAGTGGATGATTTTGTCAGTAACTACGAACTGCCTCTGATACAGACAATTGTCAGTCAATGCGACCTCAAGAAAATCATAACGTTGGCGATGAAAACAATAACGTCAGATTTAAAGGTCTCGACATACCTTCTTCTTCCGTTGAGCGGCCTCCGTCATCTGATTCACTATTCTGCCACTTTGGGTGTGCGCATGTAAAAAAAAGATAAATAAAATAATTTGTGTGCGGAATATTTACAGTGAGGTTAAAAACGGCACTGGCAGCTTACTGCCGGAGGCAAGCCTTGAAAGCTTCAAGACTCGGTGCCCCAACACTGGCGTCCTTTTGAGCATTCCAATCCTTGGTAGTTCTTGGATAGAATGATTCTTCCGTATGGATGTTTTGCATAATGGAATGTTGAATGCCAGGGTGTTACAATTTCTTGATGGTCTTTGGAGTGGTACAAGTTTATCACTAGTGTCAACATTTGTTAGATTTTTCGTCATTTTATACATCATAGTAAGCCGGGAGTTTGTTCTTCGGCTTTCTAGAGATGACCATTCAAGCATTACATTACCAGTAGTATAAGGGATCGTCCATCGGACTTGCTGTGATACCAATGATAATGTATATCTCTACCTTCATAGCTGTCGTTATTCTTTATAACAACAGAAATGTAACTTTTCAAAAAGTCCAGGTTTCCTTATGCCATGTTATAGGACCCATCCATCAATCGTCATAAAATTTATTTTATTTAACATGATAGGATTATGGGTGGGTAACGCCATTTCCAGCAACAATATTTCATTAATAGTATGGCGGTCAGGTTCATTTGTGGCTGAAACCGAGAAACAAGAGAAACTAATGATATGCTACAAGTAAATGGTACACTGTATCACATAGAGTTGTATCAGGGACATCTAGTCATGCATGTAATGTAACCCCAAAATGAAGCGTAGATAGTCATTGATTGTAAAAGAACTTGTAAATCTAATTGTCATACAATCGTGGCAATCTCTTGCGGAAAGCGATAAGCTAAGAGAGAACAAACACCACACACTGTCTGAACAATTCCAAAATCCAATAGAAAACTTCTGAAAACAGGAAAAGTCTAGCAAACATGACCGCTCAATATCATGGATTTGCACAGGAACTTCAATAAAAGGTGACGGGGTTAAACTAGCTTTATGGAGTCCAATTTTCCCTGTTACTGACATGATGCGGTCATGCAAGTGCTTTCCACATGTGAGTAAAATGCCAACCCTCACATATAACCAGGCGAACACATGTGAATTAAATGCCAAGTAAATGGCAACCCTCATGTATAACTAGACCAGTGGCGTCGTTATAAAGAACGTTGTAATCGTGAACGTTTTGCATAGAATCCCAGAAGCTCTGAAAAAAATGCACATGGGTACGAAGTCCGTACATGCCTGGTCTATTATACTACAAGATGGAATTTAAAGACGGATCGGTGTCTTACTCGGAAGCATTCGATCCAGACGACCCAACACTGATAGATCGCCAGCTAGAATACGACGCAGACAAACACCTTGGTGACAGACCACCGACTCCTACACAACAACGGGAGATTCGATATAAGCTAAAGGCTAGTAGAAAGACAAGTAATCTGTCCACAATACCTGATTAGGTCAGTCTGCCGTTAAACACCTACACAACAACGGGAGAATCGATATAAGCTGAAGGCTAGTAGAAAGACATGTAATCTGTCCGCAATACCTGATTAGCTCAGTCTGCCGTTAAACACCCATAACTTAACATTATGCATATTATATTTAATCGTTGTGACACAGGTGTCATATGTATAATATTTTTCTATGAACGAGAGTAGATGGCCTCGCGCATCATATAAGAAAGAAAGAATGGCATGTTTCCATTATGACCAACTATGTTTGTCAAACCGAACCATCAAGGACAATTATATTGTATTATTATTAATTACATGAACATAATCCATTTGTATTAAATTGTTAATTTGTTCTTCATTAGATCCACCAATCATAGAACCAACTCAAACATTATTTGAAGTAAACGTTTCTGAGAGTGTAACGTTTATATGTAAACCAAAACCATACCCTAGAGTAACCAATCTTGTATGGGAAAAGGAAATAGATGGCGTAACAACGTACATTAATACAGGTCACATGAGTACAAGCCTTACTCTAACTAATCTCAACATGGATGATAGTGGTATATATAGATGTATAGCAAATAACTCGGCAGGATCAACAGACATGTCATTTACACTACAAGTGACTACAGGTAATGTACAATATAGTACTGTGAAATGTAGTGCCAATTTAGATCATCTAAACAGACTGAAACTGTATCGAATCATCATCCCATGTTATATACATCTACAAAGAATGCATAGCACACTCTGAATTGACAAAATCAACACAAACACAATAAATTTTAAATTCCAAAATTATATTAAAATTTTTAAGAATATAGAACATCCGGATTGTACTTTTAACCTAGATGTTCTACAATATTTTATGTCACATAATAGCCCAGAAGGGAATCTGTGACGTATACATACAGATACAGATATTGTTTATGCCTTTTGTCATGTCATCCTTTCAATATTGAATTGCTTTCATTTTATCATACATCGATCAAATAATACTTAAATCTCACCTATCAAAGTCCATATTCAATTATGCCATGTCATCGATATTTGATCTGTCTGAGAAGCTACAACCCTATCACAAATACCTGGCAATGTGTATTATATATAGTAGTATTGAATATATCTGGCCATGAGTGGGAATAAATATCACAAACTGTATCAGAGATAGGCATTGATCAGAAAGAACCATGTAAATTCAATGTTCATGCAATGGTGACTCTCTTTCGAATAGTCAAACAATTAAATAACAAACACTAGCATGTTTCCGGTGTGGTCAACTAGGCTTGTTACACTAAACGGTAACCAACAATTATAATTGTGCTGTTGTATATTATATGACCAGAATCGAACTACGTAAACAAAAATTATTTTCTCCATCATTAGGGCCGCCCATCATAGAACTAACTCAAACAGTATTTGAAGTAAACATTTCAGACAGTGTGACATTTGTATGCAATATAAAAACTTATACTAGTGTAATCAGCATTGTATGGGAAAAGGAAGTAGATGGCGTGACAACTTGTGTCAATACAGTACACATGAGTAGAAACCTTACACTGACTAATATCAACACGGACGATAGAGGTGTATATAGGTGCATAGCAAATAATTCGGCAGGATCCACAAACATGTCATTTACACTACAAGTAATATCAGGTAAATATTGTACCAATCATGGTTATAATGAATGCTTAATTGAAATCGCAAAATCACATAATTCTGTGAATCAAAAAGTGCGAATTTTTATTATCAAAGCAGACTGGAAATATCAGAGATCATTGCGTTTATATAAACCCACCAAATATTATAACAATGAAAACAGACCAAATCAACACCAGATACATACTCTACTCTTAAAAAAAACAAAATGAATACTAAAACATTCAAGGAAAATGCTACCGCCATTGCATTATGAACCGTTTTCTCCAGGGGGTGTGCCGGGGGTAGAATAGGCACCAGGTTTCTCCGTCCTAGAGGCACTAGTCCTCTAAAAGGGATCAACCCCGTAAGAACCCCGGGGTATAGAAATGGGACCGAGAGCTTCTTCGGCTTAAAGAGGTGTCCGTCGGTTGTACGGGATGTATAAATTCACAACCAACCCGTCCTTCGGATAAGATGTAAATAAAACCGAGGTCCCAGGTTGAGAGATTGCCACCCTCTTCGCACGTTAAAGAACCCAGTGTAACAGCTCATGATGAGTGGTCCATAGGATACCTGTTGCACTGGCTAAATTCTCCGTCCCTACCCATCACCATCACCTTTCCTTGTTTCGAGTCCCGTGGCGTTTTTTTTTGCCCATTGGCCTATCCATCCCCCGTTTTCAACCTACATATTGATTTATTGTAAACACGTTCTCGTCCTGAATATAGCTGAACAAATTGCTCGCTGGACGTTAAACATCAATCAATCAATCAATCAATCAATCAATCAATCAGTCAGTCAGTCAGTTTGCATCCATGTTACAAACTTTTCTAGTCTAAAGTTGTTCTCTTCATTTTTATTTAATATTGTTATTTTTATTTTTCCAATTTTATCAAATATCACTTTATGCTCAGTTCGGAAAAACCTATATCATCGATTTTAGTTGTTTATAAAATTACCACCATAATGTTACCAATCATAAAAAGGAAACTTGGGTGGAACGTTCGCTGTACTTTTGTGTGGATCGTGATTCAAAATGACCGTCATTGTTTAACATCGAACTCTATGGATACCAATAGATAATATATGATACTAAATTGATTGATGTTTAACGTGCAGCGAGCAATTTTTCAGCTATATTCAGGACGAGAATAATTTAAACGCCACGAGACTCGAAACAAGGAAATGTGATGGGTATGGACAGAGAATTTTGCCAGTGCAACAGGTCTCCTATGGACCACTCATCATGAGTAATATACTCATAATGAGCCGTTACACTGGGTTCTTTAACGTGCGAAGAGGGTGGCAATCTCTCAACACGGGAACTCGGTTTTATTTACGTCTCATCAGAAGGACGGGTTGGTTGTCAATTTATACATCCGCACAACCGACGGACGCCCCTTCAAGCTGAAGAAGCTCTCGGTCCCATTTCTATACCCCATGGTTCCCGCAGAGTTGACCCTTTTAGAGGATTAGTGCCTCTAGGACGGATAAACCTAGTGCCTATTCTACCCCGGCACACCCTCTGTGAGGGGGATATACTAAATTGAAGCTAAACTGAACATGTATGATATTTTACAATTGTTAATGTATTTTGTGTTGATTGGAAATCCAATATGACAAGCCTAACAGGACAATGTTAGTAAAATATTCTTGAAAACTACAAAATTGATTGAATACAAACTGTAGATAACTTACCATTAGCTGATAAACAGTTTACCTATTAGCAGATCAGCTATGTCAGTCCAAGAAAGCCTCTTGTTATTAAAACTGAAGAACGTTAAATAATCAGTAATATCATAAGAACTGGAAGTACAGGAAATATTACAGACTATAGAACGACTAAATGAAAATGAACCCAACTGCGAACAATGGCCCACAATAAATACTCAGAAAACTAAGGATTTAGCAACACGAACCTCTCTAAAACGGTACATGAGTTGATGTGCTACGGAAAGATAAACAGTTCCTGTTCTGATAATGATACTCGTCGTTCTACTCATGTTAACACTACACCTGTAAGAAATCTGATGATAAGTCATGAAAGAGGACAGAAGGACGAGATTTGACGACGACAAATCGGAACATATCGGCCTTCATCTGGGATAGAGACATTTCGTAGCAGTTAACAAAGTGAAACTGGGGATCGTTATATTCTTATAATCTGTATTTCATGAACGGAATGTAATATAATGAAAATAGCTCACAGCTATGCAAATGGATTTAATTTTGACTTTTTAACATAACTATGCAAATGCTTTAATTTTGACTTTTTAACATAGCTATGCAACTGGTTTTTATTTTGACGTTTAATAGTCACCATTTTACATTTCAGAGCTGTCAATGTGTAATTGCAACTGTTGGGCGTTGCTCAACGAAGGAAATTATACACTAGACGAACTAAGAGTAGTATTACTTCCTGTTACTAATCAACTACGTAAAGAACTGCTTGTTGACAAGAAAACTTTGTCAGCTTATATTAACAAACGTATAAGTAAACAAGACAATAGACAATCCTCCCAACAAATAGGAGTTTGTGGAATACTGTTTCTAACTATAGTAACGTGTGCTATAATACTTGCCGATCTGACTTCTCTACCTATTTATTTGGCAGAAAGTAAAAAATATCCATCATATAAGTTGTAGCCGAAGATGTTAAAAAATGAGATGTCTCGTTGCTTAGTTACAACTTCAAACAAGAAACGAAGCTAATTGCTTCTTAGAACGCTTTGATTGTAATATTTCATCAATTAACAATTAAATTATTTATATATTTTTGTGTGCAGCCAGATGTATCAAATTTTAATGGAGGATTTGTTTTCATTGACCAATTAATAACATCATTTCACCAGCAAACTCATAAGCAAATCCAAGAACACCATTTTATTTTAAACTGTCTTTAGACAATCAAAGTACACCATTTCATCATTAAATTTTCATTAGCAAAGCAAAGTATGCCATTTTATCATGCTCAGTATATCATATAAGAAAGGAGAGAAGGTATATATATATGTATAAATGAAATATTTGTAAATATTATTAAGAAAGGAAATATTAATTTAACATTTCAAGTAACATTTCTGAATATATATAGTTATAGGGGGTGTGATATTAAAGTCCATTGTTCTACCTGCATTATTCATACATCTTTCTTTTAATTTATATATATATTTTTTTTATAAGGTTATTTTATAATTTGCCAGTATATTTTGTCTTGTTGTGTAATTGTTCAGTATTGTCTGTAAAAAATGAAAATGAAAAAAAAAAAAAAAAAAAAAAAAAATTGTAATGGATGATTTGTTTTCATTGACCAATTAATAACATCATTTCACCATCAAACTCTTAAGCAAATCCAAGAACACCATTTTATTTTAAACTGTCTTTAGACAATCAAAGTACACCATTTCATCATTAAATTTTCATTAGCAAAGCAAAGTATACCATTTAATCATTAAGATGTCACTAGCCAATCAAATTACACCATTTCATACTCAAATTACCATTAACTTTAATACAACTCTATCCTTACATTATCTTGTTATACCAGATTTTCAAATAATTACTAATCGTCTATACATACCATGCTAAACATTCATTCAACTGTGACAAATGACATGATTAATATAATGCTGCTGAAAGGGAAGTGTGACTATATAACAATAAATACTTTATAACCATATCAGAGGAATATTGCTTTAATTACTTAATAGATACAACATAGGAAGATCTCTTTCGTTTAACTCACACTAAGAGTTTATATTTGAGGCCACACAACTAGCTTAATCTGGAGGATAAACAGTTCCTGCTTCACTAATGGAGCCATCTTGATTCTCGTGTTACAAATCCGGTTATTATTCACGAAAAAGGAAAAAAGAATTGGATAAAATGAAAAACAAAGCACACCACACTGTCGGAACAGCTCCAAAATCTAACAGAAAAACAAAACACGCCACAATGTTGGAACAACTCCAAAAT
>MJUT01037688.1:0-12407 GCA_002080005.1 Gigantidas platifrons
TGTAAGTGTCATGTTGGGTAGTCTCTCATATTCATTTACATCCAGTGTTTCTTGACAGAAGTAAAGAGTAGCTCTCTCTGTGTAAGTGTCATGTTGGGTAGTCTCTTATATTCATTTACATCCAGTGTTTCTTGACAGAAGTAAAGAGTAGCTCTCTCTGTGTAAGTGTCATGTTGGGTAGCCTCTCATATTCATTTACATCCATATCCTTTCTTATGTGAAAACAGATCAATCAATATAAAAACCTGCATGGACCTTTCTTCCACACAGAAATACCACATGCTATCACAAAAATGAATGACAATATAAACATGGACAGTACTATAGCAGGGTCAGAGAAGTGACGATGAGCTAAGAAGGTAGAATTTGTTGGTTATTACCTGATGAAGGATAGCATATTTTTACTGGAGTATTATCCAACCATTTTTGAAGGAGTTATTGCCATTTTTCAATTAGAATATTAATTTTCATAAAAAAGTATGCATGATCTAATCCTACATTTTAAATAGGAATTATAATGTATCTGTCTCCAAAATTGAAAGAATGTTAGTGGGCAAGACATTTGTTGATGTGGGAAAAATAATCTTTAATTATTTTAAATATCAATCAATTGGACAGCGGTTACATATTGCAATTACTTACATTTTGTATTTAGAAAAAAATATTGTTTAAAAACTGTTTTTCATTAACGGCGACTGTAAGACGAGACTTAAGTTTTGAAATAAAGTTCATTTAATATATATTGTGTGTGAAAATTTCATTCATTATTTTCGGACTATTAAGTTTTAATTCATTATTTATTTTTGTTATTGCTTTTGGATATTTAAAGTTGCATTGATATATTAAATTGTTCTGATATGTCCAAGTATACATTCAAAATATTAAATTAGGACCTCCATCTTTGTTATTCAGATGGGATTTTAATTTTAATCAAAAGTTAATCCTTTTGGTTGAATTAGTTTATGTATATTTTTAAGAGGTCAATTACTTTACTTCATCATGTTTATTCAGTTATCAAAAGCTTTTCTTTGATGTTGATCAGAAGTATAGTGATCAAGATCTTCTGAATGTTTATTTGTTTTTCTTGCCTTAAAGGGATGTTTAACACATACTATCATTTTTATGATCAGGATTTAAGTTAAGTGAGACTCTCAGTCTATAAACTATAAGTTTGGTCAGTGATTCTCATCTCGTAATCAGACTATATTGTTTGTTTCGGTAAGTTTATTAAGTTTACATGATTGTTTATTAAAACTTTTGAGTGTTCTGTCTGTCATGTCAGTGTCTTAAGTATGTCATTAAAGTGGTCAAGACTTTGATAATTTTTACATGTCTGTACTACAGTAGATACTAGCAGACAGAAGAAATCAAAGACATTTAATTTAAATATTGAATTTAATCATTTATAATTCTAAGTAATATCTTAAGCTTGCACCTGCCTATGCAATTAATAATTAGTAACGGTAATACATGTATGGATTTTTACATATCAGTCAGTCATAAAATTGTTGGTATTTAAACTTTGATTTGATGGTATTAACATGTGGAAAATTGCATCAAAATTGTCTCAAGATTTGTGAGAATGTGTCTTAAGTATGCTCAAAGCAAATTGTAAGGGATATTTCCTGTAGACATTTGTTGCTATGTTAACTCACATGTCAGTTTCAGGAGAGTAGTTCCACATTCTGGGCAGCCAAAAGCCACACAGCCTTGACTAATGTTGTTCAAGGCAGACATAGTGCACAAACAATATGTAGGAGGCTTCATAATGTCAATCTATGGCCTAGGCATGCATATATATAGAAGTCCAACATTTACTCAAGGACATGATTCAGTATGGACATGGCTTTAAGTTTCAGCAAGTACAATGCAACACCACACATTTCTCACATATATATGGCTTTTCATCAGCAACAGAACATTGATGTCATATCTTGGTTGTTAAAATCACAGAAATTGAATTCCATCAAGTACAAATGTACACCTGGGATGAATTGACCCACCATTTCTGACTCGGTCCATAAAAACCAACTCCTCTGGCAGATCTCCAACACACGTTACAGGAGGACATAAAAACCAACTCCTCTGGCAGATCTCCAACACACGTTACAGGAGGAGTAGAACAGCCAGTAATCTCTCTCTCTCATCATGCCCATGAGAAGTCATCTACAATCTGTCATTAATGCCACTAGTGGACACATTTGTCATTGGACTTTGAGACTTATTTTGTTTTTCTTGACTTTGCACCATTGTTCTCTCTGTTACATTACTTCAAACCTGTTTTAAATAGAATGTGAAAGTTCAGCAAAGGACAGATTTATCATAATATTTCTGTATTACAGACTAGGTTTGATATGATATAAAATTAATATTTAAGTTTGTATCACTTCTCAAATTCTATAATACAGTACTTTAGTATATTTGTTTGTAACAGAGATTCAAGAAGGACGTGCATGGTATTTATGTTAAAAAAACACCAAATGGTCAGTTTGACACAATGAAAAATAATTTACAACGTTTGTAAAGACATTACATTATATAATTTCTTGCTATCTTATTTTTACCAACCCTGGCCCTTTGGGGTTTTATCATTATTTTTTCTCATTCCTCATCTTACTCTGACCAAATTAACTTTTCACATTTCCACTTTCTTTTTCAAAAACCCTCTTAGGAACCAAAGCGCCATATGGAATCGGAAAATATATGTATTTGGTTCAGATCTATAATAAACGAGATTACCTATATGCCAAATATCCTTTCTTAGACTGATACAATATTTCTTTAATGATCTTTAGTACCAAATTTATGTTGTTGAAACCAATATCTAAGTCCAATACAGCTGCCACCATAATTTATGTGCAGATGGGAAGTCCAAATGGCCACAAGCATGAGAAATGGTTAAATACTTAACCATGTTTATGTCTATAGGTAGTAAATATCAAGTTTGTAGTTACATCACTGATGGAATATTCCTTTGATGTTCTTCAACAAAATTGGATGCCTGCCTCTTTTCTTTTTTTTTGTGTAGATCAGAAATCCAGGATGACCACCACAGTTTAACATTTGAATCCTGGTGAAACTGTAAAATATCTTATTATAGAGAAAATGGATGGAAGTGTTTGAACTGCAACTGTAAATGCATTGTTATTGGAGGGTTCTTTATTTACTTTGGTTTATGGTGACACTTTATAATTCAAAATAACCTCTATCATGGAAAAAAGTTTACATAGAACTCATTGGGAAATTTAGTCCATCCTACAGGTGTATCTTAGTGTTTAGTCCCTCCTCCAATTAGTTGGGACATAAAATGACTCTTCTGTACTGGAAAATGCTGGGCGTATATTCATTGATTGGCCATTACATTGTCTGATATGTAATGGCCAACCATGATTTATCATTGAGGCATGACAGTAATATGGGTGGTCTTCAAAAAATTGTTTTTTTCCCATTTACTTATAATCAATCATCCATTATCACAGACATGGACTGGGCATTGTAGTTCTGCATGGTTGAAATATGAACAAATCTATTCAAAAACCACTAGACCATATGAATTAAAATTATTTTGAAACCCTTGAAATAATTTAATTGAATTTTGCAGAAGAGATCCATGCATTCTTATCTTCAATAAGTTGGCCTTTTCATGCCTAACTAGAAAAATGATTCCAGGCTTGTGGAACTTTTTGAATTTTTTACTGGTATGTGCAGTAGATATATTTTTACCCACAATAATATATGGACTACTGCAAGCTAATGTGCACTTTTAGTGGCCACATAGGGTGAAAAATGAAACACCTTTAATAATTCCAAATCTGAATTGTTTTTGAACACAAACATCATACCTACAAGATTCCAACTGATCAGGGATAGTTTCCATCATTTTGATTGAAAACATATTTTAAAGATAATGCTGTCAAAAAATCTGTACGTATGGGACAATCACTTATGATTATTAAATGTTTTTCCCTCTAAAGACTTTATCAATTGTTTTATCATATTTTCAAATCAGAACTACATGTAGCTTGCTTTCAACACTATAGAACAACCAGGGCTTTCTGGTAAGATATCTTTTTATAATTTTCCCATTTTTCAAGCTGCCTCATAATAATTGAAAAAATTGTTGATTTTTTCTCTTTAAAAATCACAAAAGCTAAACTATTCTTCATTTAACATAGTGATTATGAAATTTTACTATTCTTTTAACCAATGAAAAAAATTATTAAGATATCTGATACATAAAATTCACAATAGACTATTTTTAAAATGTTTGATTTTCCATATTCTTGTCCCATACGTAAGATTTAATTGACCATGTTTAAAGTAAAATTAAATGAAACAATAACATTCTATATTAAAATCTTCCAATTGTTTCAAAGAAATAAGGTGATGAAAATTGTAAACTAAACCTTTTACATAAATTTGATATAAAAACGATGAGAAAGAATCACCAAAGACATCATTTTTTGCCTTAAAAGAAACAACACATATATTTTTTAACTCCTGTTTCTTGCAAAAAATAAACACATTTTTTACTGAATAAGCTGATTACATTATGAAGTCTACATTTTGTATAGTGTTCAGAATTAAAATTGTAGCTTTTGACTCATTTTTACAAGTATAAAATTATACTTTTTACAATTTTGTTCCATACGTAAGATTTTATAGCCCATATACAGAAGTAAAATTCAATAATTCAGAAACATCGTATTTAAATTTTCCAAGTGTTTCAGAGTAGTCAGGTGGTAGAAATAGTATATTAGACCCTTTAAGTTAATTTTATATGAAACAATCGGCATTGGATCACCAGACAACTATTCTTTTTCCAAAAAATAAGCAAATACAAATGCCAATTCTTGTTTCTTGCAAAGAATTAACAAATTTTAGACTGACTAAGCTGATTTAACTAAGTAGTCAACACATTGCATAGTATTCATAATTAAAATTGTAGCATTTGACACATTCTTACAAGAAAAACTTGATATTTTTTGTCACATATAGGACTATATAGTGTAATCCCAATATCTTTCGTATGGGACAAAAGTTTGCAATATTTATTTTGTTGTGGATTTCACTTACATTTAATTTAGAAAGTAATGCAATGTATTCTTATTTATTAGTTTTCTACTTTTTTACAAATGTGACTGTTTATTTAGCTTATTCTTGACAAAATGGAAATATTTTGTTAAGTTTGGGAAGAAAGAGCAAACACTCTTACATCTCTATCAACAACTTTTTGGATGGATATAAGGAGTTAAACCTATGTTTATGTAGTCATCAGTGTATTAGAGATGTAATGATGCAAAGAATGCAAGTCAGTAAAGGAATTTAAAAGAAAATTTTCTACCTTACATATGGGACAAAAAAAAGTGTTACGTATGGGACGGACGTTTCAGATTGACTTTGATGTCTTGTCTTGTCTACATTAATTGGTGATAGTCAAAACCAAAGTTATTTATACTTAGGTACCTTGATACCATTCAAGTAAAAAGTAAGATCTTATATTTCAAATATGTACTTTTCATGGAAATATGGCTTATGTATGGGACAGCATGGGTTTCGGAAAATGTCTTTTCAAACTTTGAAGACTTGAATTAAAAAAATGATCAGAATTCTCTCCATTCTTTTTTGTCATAATTCTTCCTCACACTCTCAACAAAAGATTAACTGTATACAATGTAGATAAATAAGAAGATGACTCCATATAATTCCTTGTTAATCTTGTGAATGACTATTTTGTTAAAAACGATTACATACCATCCTATTTCGGTTAACATCTTCTCTGATAATTATATGATATTGAAGTGCTACATGTTATATACCAACAGGAACTAGAGAAAATTCTCTATAAACTGAAGCTGACTTTAACTTTGTTATTCCTGAGAGAAAAATGTATTACACCTTTAAAAATGGGGAAAATATGAAGTGGCCGCTCGTAACAAGCATTTTTTGGCTAATTTTGGGTATGTATGAGCCTGTATTTCCATAACCGTTCATAATAGACCATTGAAAGTTATCTATTGTTTAGACCCCATAATGCACCAAGTTTAAACATATCATTCATTTATTTTATATTGCAACATATCATTTGCTGATCAATTACACAATATCCTTTAAAAAGTGCAACCTTAGCTTGCAGTAGTCCATATATAAACATATTACCTGAGTACAGTTAGTGTTGTAGAGAGCTAATGTAACTAAACATGGCAAGCTAACGGTATCACATAAAACTTAAATTGAGCATATCTTACCACAGACTGGTGGGGGTGTAAAATTGTTATTCAATGATGAGAGGAGTCATATGTTTATATGATTATAATCTGTGACCTTGACCAGGTATCAACTGAATCTCCTACCCCAAATACTTATAAAGATCTGTGACCTTGACCAGGTGTCCATGGAACCTCCTACCTCAATACTTATAAAGAAATAAAGAGGTTTATGATGTAAATAATGATCAGTTATGAAATTGATTTCTCTTTAGTCTGGGACTACTGTTTTGCTCTTTCGCATAGAAAATTTGCAGGAAATATATGCAATATCGAAATCGAACATCTGTTGGGTTTTAATTTCAACTGAAATATAAATGAATAAAATAGAAATAATCAATAAAAAGTGGGTATTAATTCTATAAGCATCTTCAGATGAATTGGTTACAAAAATCAATTTGTTCAGTGAGCTGCAGCAGTATATATCTGTGGTATAAGAGAGACAGCTGTCCTGGGTCAGTATATAATAACAGGTACAATTAAGAGAGGCTTCTCTATATAGACAATGGTAGACTTAGAGGCTTCTTAGTATACAGCAGGGTACAATGACGTTTTTTCACATGGTTAAGTATGTTCAGTTTAAGTTGATAATCTCTCAAGTGGAAAATTTAGTGTAGGTGTATGTTTTTAAAAATGTTATTTAAGGGTGAGGTCTGCTTCAGATCATTTCAGTCAGGTAAGCAGATTACCGTAAATATTTGTTAAAAAATATTTTTATTTAGCAAAAATTTGCAGTTGTTGCATGTGTTTACACTATTTTGGAATGTTATAGGAACTAATGAATAAAGGTAAGATCATTCTGCTTGATATTTACTACTATTACCCCTTATAAACAAACAATATAAACTGTATTACATAACCAGTCTAGATTAAGGCTACTGTAAATGTATGTAAAATGTAATGGGAAAAGATAATAAATAGCGCACTGTTGAAACAATTTCAAAATCTAATGGAAAAATCATAGCAACAGAGACAAAATCGATATTCCTATATATACATGACAATTCACTTTCCTGACTTGGTACAGGCATTTCAATAAAAAGTGGCTGGGTTTAACAAGTTTTTTGGACCTGAATCTCCCCTGAAATGATGTGGTCACACAAGTATTTTCCACATGGGAGTAAAATACCTACCTTCAAACAAATCAATACAGATCTCATAATTTACTTATCATATGTTTGATTGATTCATTGATTGATTTAACCTCATGTGAGGTATATTTCAGCAATACATGTATTAATGATGAGAAACAAATTCAAAAGATCAATTGACTGCAGTGTACAAACAAATCCTGGTATATAGCCAAAAGACCCACCCATTGCAGTGTACCAACATATACTGGTATATAGCCAGTAGACCCACCAATTGCAGTGTACCAACATATACTGGTATATAGGCAGTAAACCCACCCACTGCAGTTTACCAACAGATACTGGTATATAGCCAGTAGACCCACACACTACAGTTTACCAACAGATACTGGTATATAGCCTGTAGACCCACACACTACAGAGTACCAACATATATAGGTATATAGCCAGTAGATCTGCCCACTGCAGTGTACCAACATATACAGGTATATAGCCAGTGGACCCACACACTACAGTGTGCCAACATATACTGGTATATAGCCAGTAGATGAGTGCCAACATATACAGGTATATAGCTAGTAGACCATCTCACTTCAGTATACCAATATATACTCGTAAATAGCCAGTAGATCCACACACTGCAGTGTAGCAACATTTACTGGTATATAGCCAGTATACCATCTCACTTCAGTGTACCAACATATACTGATATATAGCCAGTAGATCTGCCCACTGCAGTGTGCCAACATATACAGGTATATAGCCAGTAGATGAGTGCCAACATATACAGGTATATAGCCAGTAGATCTGCCCACTGCAGTGTGCCAACATATACTGGTATATAGCTAGTAGACCCACACACTGCAGTGTGCCAACATATACTCATATATAGCTAATAGACCCACACAATGCAGTGTGCCAAAATATACAGGTATGTCCAGTTGACCCACCCACTGCAATGTACAAACATATACTGGTATATAGCCAGTAGACCATCTCACTTCAGTCTATCAACATATACTCTTATATAGCCAGTAGACCTGCCCGCTGCAGTGTACCAGCATATACTGGTATATAGCCAGTAGACACACCCACTGCAGTGTACCAACATATACTGGTATATAGCCAGTAGACCCACACACTGCAGTGTGCCAACATATACTCATATATAGCTAGTAGACCCACACAATGCAGTGTGCCAAAATATACAGGTATGTCCAGTAGACCCACCCACTGCAATGTACAAACATATACTGGTATATAGCCAGTAGACCATCTCACTTCAGTGTATCAACATATACTCTTATATAGCCAGTAGACCTGCCCACTGCAGTGTACCAGCATATACTGGTATATAGCCAGTAGACACACCCACT
The DNA here is from genome assembly GCA_002080005.1 of Gigantidas platifrons. NCBI lineage: Eukaryota > Metazoa > Mollusca > Bivalvia > Mytilida > Modiolidae > Gigantidas > Gigantidas platifrons. The sequence goes on from MJUT01037688.1 coordinate 8,734, forward strand.
ACAGTGTACCAACATATACAGGTAAATAGCTAGTAGACTCACACAATGCAGTGTACCAACATATACAGGTATATAGCTAGTAGACCCACACAATACAGTGTACCAACATATACAGGTAAATAGCTAGTAGACTCACACAATGCAGTGTACCAACATATACTGGTATATAGCTAGTAGACCCACACACTGCAGTGTACCAACATATACTGGTATATAGCTAGTAGACCCACACAATACAGTGTACCAACATATACAGGTAAATAGCTAGTAGACTCACACAATGCAGTGTACCAACATATACAGGTAAATAGCTAGTAGACCCACACAATACAGTGTACCAACATATACAGGTATATAGCTAGTAGACCCACACACTGCAGTGTACCAACATATACTGGTATATAGCGAGTAAACCTACCCACTGCAGTGTACCAACATATACTGGTATATAGCGAGTAAACCTACCCACTGCAGTGTACCAACATATACTGGTATATAGTCAGTAAACCCACATACTGCAGTGTACCAACATATACAGGTGTATAGCCAGTAGACACCCACTGCAGTGTACCAACATATACTGGTATATAGTCAGTAAACCCACACACTGCAGTATACCAACATATACAGGTGTATAGCAAGTAGACACCCACTGCAGTGTACCAACATTTACAGGTATATAGCTAATAGACCCACACAATACAGTGTACCAACATATACTGGTATATAGCCAGTAGACCCACACAATACAGTGTACCAACATATACTGGTATATAGCTAGTAGACCCACACAGTTCAATGTACTAACATATACTGGTATTTAGGCAATAGACCCACACAATACAGTGTACCAACATATAAAAGTATATAGCTAGTAGACCCACACAATACAGTGTACCAACATATAAGAGTATATAGCTAGTAGACCCACACAATACAGTGTACCAAGTACCAACATATACTGGTATATAGCTAGTAGACCCACACAGTTCAATGTACTAACATATACTGGTATGTAGGCATTAGGCCCACACACTACAATAGTACCTTCAAAATGAGCAACCAAAGCAATTTATTTGATATTCAAATATTGTAGGATATGCTAACACAATCTAATTTTAATTAGATGTGGGTTAATATGAATTGTTGTATTCAACAGTAATGTTTGGTATACATTTGTACATTATGATTGAAATAAACTGAGTTTAACCACAAATTTGTTTTAATGTTAAGGTTTTATTAGTCAAAGACTCATTATAACCTCCTACACGACAGAGAAACGGTCCTTGAAGTATGAAGATAATTACATGGAGAAGGATAGTTGACAATTAGGTTATGTCGGTATATATTGATCAAGTTATGAAAAAAAAATCTAGAATAAAAATGTTTGTGTAGTTTAAATGAGTTTATCTTGTCTGTTATCGTTCATCTATAAAACACAGATAATTTTGGTATCAACACACGATTCATATATCATTCTATAGAATATTAGATTAGCACAATATTAAAGGAATACAGCTTGAAGTTTTGCCAAATTTGGAATATTAATAATTTTGATTTATATTTGCACAATTTTTGTACAATTGTTCCAAATATAGATGTTTTTAAAGTTTAAAGCTGTGTTTAACATTGACATATTTTTTTTATTGAAAAAGTAGATATTTTGAGAATCCATAATAACAATTATTAAACAGGATCTTTGCTAGCCATGGCCTACAATCTAGTATTATCCATTATAGCCTTGACTTATGGTTATCAGATGGTACCTAATTACATTGAACACAAGCTTGACAGCTTTGTTATTTATAATGTCCTCATCATTATTTATTATTTTGTTCCAATCAGTAGTTTAACATAGTGGCTAAGGACAGCTTTCTGATTGGCAGAAATTTCAGATATCTTTAGAACCTGAATGTGTGATATAATTATTGCTTGGCAGGAATACAATTTAAGTTGAATTTGTCGTGGTATACATGAAAAAAAGTAAGAAGATTCTAAAGTTGTAATCAGAAGCTGCAAGTCAAAATACAATAGCTGAAATAAACATGACAAAAGGACAAACAATACAATAGATAAAATAAACATGACAAAAGGACAGACAATGACCTAGAAAACACTACTCAGAAAAGTAAAAATTGAGTAACATGAACCACACCACTAACATCTGTGAGTGCTCTGGAAAGTTAATAGTTCCTGCTCCACTAGTGACTCCAGTCGAGTTTCTGTTAATAGACATGAACATCATATGATAGAAGTCATATTGGACACCAGTAGAGTAAATATCTACAAATAACATAAATAAAACATAAACCCCTATGACCTCTGCTATAGAACATTATAATAGGTGTGAATATGTCATTTTGTAAGATTTTTTTAAATCAATTTCCACTTTTCAAATAAACTAAATATGTAAACTTATACTGTGTACACATATAGAGTAATTGGGAAGTGTTTGTCAATAAGAAATGTTGACTCAGTAAATATGGCTTGAAAACACTCCATACTTTTAACTATCTGTATATAGTAAGATTTTCAGACAAGGTGTATTAGCTGTTGATAAATGTTTATATTTTCACCCAAGTATGTGTTTTTCTTAAGGCCAAGGTGTTTCCAAAACAAAAGGTATGAAGTTTTATATGTTGTTATTAGCCTGTTAAGATAATAATGCTAAAAATGTATATAGATTTATTTAAGTTTGAACAAACAAATAATCTGGATGTAAATATTTTTATTTTTTCTACTATTCTGTGTTAATATTTTTGTTTTTCTTTACTACCATGGGCGAATTTTCGTAGTTTTTTATTTTTCAAGCAAACCCAAATAAGTGTGTTAAATTTGTGGTTATTTTGTAGAAAGAATTTTGATTTGTTTTTGTTCTTTTTGTTTTTTGTTTCTTTTTTTTTNTGGGGGGGGGGGGGGGGAGGGCATTTTCTGATCTAGAAATGTCAAACAAATAATCTCTGCAAATAAAGTTCAAGACTTTTTTCTGGAAAACAATCTTAAAAAGCATTTTTCTTGTGTGATAAATATCAATATATACATGCCTTAACTTGATGCATAATGAAGAAAGGAGTTTTACAGATGAAACTCATCCATTAGAAATAGAAGGTTCTTGTCTATATGTACACCATGAATTTACGTCATCTCCAAAGAGGTGATATATATGACATAGTTTATCCACTGCAGGGCACAACAACTTAGAAGGGGTCGTCTGCTGGTTGTACTAGACAAATGGGATCAACTCCTTTAAAGGGGTCGTCTACTGGTTGTACTAGACAAATGGGATCAACTGCTTTAAAGTGGTCGTCTGCTAACATTGGACAAAGTCAAATACACAATTTGCACTAATGTCAAGACTTAAATGAGAACCCTGTGTTAGGAGAATACCACACTCGGTACACTCTTCTAGACCACATGTAACAACTAATGATTTGATTGATGTGATTTATTGTGTTTAATGCCACTTTCAGCAATATTTCAGCTATATCATGGCGACCAGTTTTAGTGGTGGAGGAAGCCAGAGTACCTTGAGAGAACCACCGACCATGTGGAAGTAACTTGTAAACTTTATCACTTGCGGCTGCGAGTTGAGTGCACCCTTTTTTAGCTCACCTGACCCAAAGGGTCATGTGAGCTTTTGTCATCACTTTGCGTCCGTCGTCGTCGTCGTCGTC